>CM060250.1:80883442-80993442 GCA_030684275.1 Acipenser oxyrinchus oxyrinchus
CTTTTGACTCGAAGTCTTTATCAGTAGTGTAGACATTGTAAAATACTTCTAGTTGAAATGGTTGTCACTGAATGTATTTAGTTTATTTTAATATTCCCAAATTAGCACTATTGAGGTTTTAATAGTTATGTTTTATATGACAAAAACTATCTTAGCTTATATGTACCATTTCATGAAGTACATGTCATTGAAGCATATTACACTTAGAATGCTCCTTCAGTGCCATTCAGCATTCTGTTTAAATCAAATGCAAATATAAGCATTTTAGACAAAATCTGCCCATCCCAAGGGTTTACAAACCCCAGGTGGGCGCTATTCTTCAAGCTGTGTTCCCCTGGCCATAATGTAATTAAGGCTTTAATTTTTCGGGTTTTATTTTTTGTTTAGTTCGTGGGGGTTATTACTATTTGGCAAAATCAATTATATATGGTTATTAAAAATAAATACAACTCAAATTTATCCATTTTCAATTTCCATAATAAATTTCATGTATGTTTCACAAATACATATACAAAGGTTAACATACTGTGTTAAAGTGAGGATGTCCAAATTTAGAATTCGGGCAATGTAGAACTTTGGCGCATTATGAATCTGAGAATTGTGAGAAGTAACCGATTTCGTTTTACGCCCCATTAGAAAACGATTGAATGCGAACAGCCAATCAGCTTCCAGATCTAGCGGGCTTCTATTTTGCGTAGATGCCCGCTGGAATGTTGAAGTGCTTAACTGTGAATTAAATTTTAAATCAATCTGCACATAAATACCGGCTTTTTCCCTTAACATTCTAATCTACAACTAATCTGATAACATAAAAAGCTACTTAAACATACTTTCTGACGCTGGTCTAGAGACAAGCGAAATCATGTCTGAAATCAGGTCAATTTGCAGCTACTGGACAGGAAAGACACGATTGGTCAATTCTGTCATCAGCTGGATCCAAACAACAATCCAATCCTCCCTCAAAACCAGCCAGTCAACTGCCAACCTTGCTTCAGTTCTTTCCGCACCAGCCAATCCACTCCCTGCCAGCTTGAATGACGCCCCGCCTCCAACAACAAGTTTCGAGTCCGACTCAATACTACACGGACTATTCAACAATTGTACATGTCCAGATAAATTATAATAAGAAAGAGTAAGACCCCAATAAATAAATATGTTAGCCAAATAATAATGATTTTAATAATAATAACGTTTTCTCTACGTGTATGTCGTTTTTCTATTTTAAATATGTTAGGGACTATTCCTCAGTAGAAGGTTACCCGGCGAAATGTCAGAAGTTCAAGGTAAATATAGGTTTTAATGTTTTTTGTTTTTTTTAAAAAAAAGAAAATAAAGAAATAAATTGTTTTCTAATAGCGATAGAGCCCTCTCGAAGTGGGCTCTACCGTGTGGTAGATGACCTTGACTTTCATTAGCGCCGCCACGCTCGACGCATAACTCCAGTCGCAGTCATCTACCACACAGTAGAGCCCGCATCGACTGGCTCTATTGCTAAATTATAGCGCATACATCTATCACAGTATAGACTAGTTTGTGTGTTTTTTTTTCAGCCCAATTAATCTCAGCCAGCATTCAATAAGTTATTTACATTTTTTCCTATAATTAAGCTTTCATCATGGTACTCTGATTAAGGTTTGATATTTATGTAGCTATACTAATAATGTGAAGAAGAAGAAGAAGAAGAAGAAGAAGAAGAAGAAGAAGAAGAAGAAGAAGAAATAGGCAGTCATTGTACACAAGAAAAAACTTTAATATGCATTAGTAGAAGCATAACTGTACAGCAGTTTAATATTTGCAGTAACTTCTTTCGGTTCATCATTGAATAGAACCTTAACATCATAAAAACGAACTTGTGACGCCGTGTTGCTGGTTTGTTTACAACCAGGTTTGTGGTCATTAAGTCTGTTGCTAAGCAAATGATGCATTGACTTTCCTAGCATATTACATCGGTCCACAAAATATATTGAATGGATACGCAAGAAAGATCCTGTAATGGCAGACAACACATTTTGTTTTTTTACCACGTTATAGTACTTTGCGACTTAGTAATCAAATCAACACTGTTGAATCTCCTTTCAAATAAAACTGCAGCCGTACTGGTGAACGTTTCCTTTCTGTTGGACGAGGTTAACTCTATAAACACCCAGCCGGCTGCTGACAGTGAGTGAGTGTTGAGCGCACCAGTTTAATCAGTTCAGTGTTTTATCTACGTTTATACTTTTAAATAAGTTATTGAGGCAGCATCCTATTTAGACAGTGACATCACCAGTGTTTCCAACTTTTCATATGTGAAAGTCGCTATTTTAAAGCAAAAGTCGCCAAACAATCATAGACACACGAACAATTACTACACATAGTAATGCAGTGGTGTAGTCCTAAATCTAGAAGTACCGGAACGCTAGGGGGGGTGATAGAAGAGCGAGCGTGCCGATGTCACGTGAAAATGGTTACCCCAGACTAAATTTTATAGCTCAGCCTATGAAAAATTGCCCTCCTGCCCAGACTAAATTTCAAACATTCAAAATAAATATTTAGCTTTGCGGGATGAATTACAAGCATGCCTTTTATAAAGAAAAAAAAAAAATTGGTTTTAAAACATAAAAAAAGGCATGAAACAGAACGATTACAATCTGTCTCAACCTTAACATTGGTAAACACCATCCTATGATATTACACTGAGAAAGGTGTAAGGCAAAACATCTGTCATATTGACTTTCTTTAGTTTTATCTAAAAAAATAAAACACAACACTGCCATGTTGTGGGTTTTTTTGTTTGTGCACTGAAATGTACTAAATATATATATATTTTTTGTTAACACTAGAACCGCCACGGTAGTCATTTTGACAGGTTTGGATTTAAAATTTGTGAATGCAATGCAGTTGTCCTTTTTTTTTCTTGCTTTTTTTTTTTTTTTAAATGGACAACCACGTTGCATTGACAGTACGCAGATTTGTTTACATTTTAAATCTCATTAATCCCGCGGCGGTTCTAGTGTTAAAGAAATCCATGATATTTTATCATTAACATGTCTTCTCTTCTAGCACCTGTTCTACCTCCTGCTTATCTACCATATTGTTTATACCAGTTCCCTAGCACCTGAGTTTGCTATTGGCTGTTCTTGACATCATCTGTGGCTTTCTTCGGTGGTAGCAGGTATTTCTGTGCTCCAGAAAGCTGAAGCAAATAAACTAAAATAAAATGCACAGCTCTCCTGTACACCCTGAAATTAAATAAAATAAAATTATCAGTGTAAATGATTGTAATGAGCGAGCCAGTATATTGAGGTGATAGAAATCTTTGTGAATCACACTGTGCCTCCTAGAGAAGTTGACCAAGTTTATTAAATAGGGTCTCAATTGGATGCTCTTTTTTTAATCTCAATCCACTTGATATTCTGTAGCATGAACTTGGCAGGATGCAAACTCTTTATTTTTCCACAGCAATTAATTAAAGCAATTCATGTCTTCAATATCAGATTGGATTCGCTTTTTGTCCTATGTATATGTGTATGATTATATGTATGTGAACACCACTGGTTAAATATATGTTAAACTAGTTTGCTGATAAAAGCATTTAATGTCATGGACCTAGCCCTTTCTATCTGATGGACATAAGTAAAATGTGCTCTGTTGTTCAAACTACACTTACTTTTAATCATCACCACATTTGGCATTAACTGGGTATATATAAGCTGAAAAAACTCAGGATCTCTGTGTTGTTTAGATGCTAGGCATGAGGAGTCCTTAATTTCTTTTCCCTTTTGTTTTAAAGCCTGGTGTATTGGGCTCTAGTATTATTGCTCTGCGCTAGTTTTTACTTAGACCACTCCATTATCAGCTGGCCAAACCTGTCATCCTGCAACTTAACACAATACAGTACTCAATTAGAAAATACTGGGAGACAAAAAGACTGAACTTCAATTTATGTGGACATTTTTATCACTGTTTGCAAACAAGTCAACATCACAAAGAAGTCTCTTCACAAAAGATGCACAAAGGCAATTAGAAAAAAAAAACAACATAAAACTCAAGAGGTATTGTGTCTGTACAGAAACGGTTACTCATAATATTTCTATTACCCACTGCAGGCTACATTATCAACAAATAAGAGTTTTAGAAAACTAACAGTGAAGAGACATGGGAGAAATTGAGAAAAACTGAGCTTCAATCGTTTGCTGCTGCAAAGAAAGCAGATAAATGCTTGCAAAGATGCATCCCCCTTTGGGATTTGCAGACAGATTGCTCAGTTCTGTTTTCCAATATGTTCAGAAAACTTCAGATCCCAAACGGTTAAAGATGGAAGTGGGATGATAGTATAGTTTTAGACAGATAAAACAAGTTATTTGAAGCTAGTTTTTGTGGAAATAGGCCTTATATCCTTTTTTAAAGAGCATACAAATGATCTGTTTTTCTTTGTTCTGCTGAAACGTTTATCTTAGTTTAGCCTATGTATCTAGAGACTTTGGGTGGGGCACTGTAAAACAGAGGACAGGCTGTTGAGCAGTAAATAAGCAATTGAGTTTCGAATACATATAGGAAAAACTGACTTGCTTCATGTATGTGTGAATTTTATGGAAATTACATTCAAAGATAACTACAAAACAAGAACAAGTGATTAAAAACAGCTGTAGTCTGTCTATCTAAACATAATTTGAATGTTAAAACCACCTTCTGGACTTTAGCCAGGTTTTTTTTTAAATAAAATGTATTACCTCATGGGTATGGACATGTTTTTTTTTTTTTTTTCTTTACTCAGCATAATTTCCCTATTTATTAATAGAACTACTAAATATATAGTTGATTAGGACAGCCATAAGTGGAAGAATAGGTTTTCTTGAGTTCTCGAAGTTCTACAAATTAGTTGCTAAAATGGAAGAAAAACCTGGTAAGGTGTCAAACCTTATTTAGTATTCAATACAGTACATGGTCAGAGCATCAAACTGTACATTTCAATCACAGCCCATCAAAAACTTTGGATAAAAAAGTGAGACTTGTCATTGGAACCATGAAAAGCAAGATTGTGTTCTGCCAAGAACTGAAAGATGGCTAAAAGGTTTTCAAACACATTCTGCCACTTTGCTTCTTGGCAAATCAGCCTTTGATTTTGGTCATCGACAGTGTTCAGAAATCTCAGTATGCATTGCTTCCATCCACTTTTTGCACGAGTCAACACTCATGTTGACTAAGCAAGGATGATTTTTGCAATCTCTTAATCTAGAGCCTATAAGGTGTATTGTTGTGTTTGAAAACAATTTACAGCAAAAACAAAAGACCACATTGCTATAAGAGGAATATACAATCCATTTCCTGTCCACTTGCCTTCAGTTTCTAAGGACACGTTTATAGTTATTTACTGCAAACCGCCGACTGTCATCAGATTGGGGGAAATTGAAACTGAAATTAAAACTTTAATGGGCCCTTTTATAACCAAGTAGTCTCGGGTTGCATTATCAGTGGCTTTCGGCCAGTTTGCAGGGTCACTCACCAATGCAGGTGCTCCATGTTGTTGTTCTAGCTGAGGCCCATCATCATGTACTGGTAAGTCTGTTTCCTCCATTTGCTGTATCTCTTGAGTCGCTTCTGATGCTAGATCTTGTTCACGCCCCTCTATCACCCCTGGCTCTTGACTTTGTATGCTATCAGTTTCATGTACAGTTGCTGTAGTTGATGTTGAGACCGTACTCTGATCTTGCCTTGGCTTTTTAATAAACTGCACAATTGAACCATTGAGCTTCCAGATATTTTTCCTTTTATGCTATTCTTTTGTGAAACAGTGAAGCAGAAGATTGTTTGGACATTTTTTAAAATATTTTTGTTCCATTATTTATAACTAACCAGTCACTACTCTTTCCCCACTGCCTCTAAAACTTTGCGTCCTCTTGTCCACTCTCTGTCACAATAGTGGCCATTCCCCAATTAGATCATTGGGTGTTAATTGGGGAATGGCCACATGTATATAAGGGAGAGAAAATCCTTTGTTTGGTGGAGGGAATTTAGGTGTGTATATATATATCGTGTTTATACTGGTTTTTAACTATATAGTGAAAGTGAATGCCCAGCCTGTATTGTTTTGTGTAAACCCTTTGTTTTGGTCCTTATGCCTTTTTCTTTGTTTTTGTGTTAAATAAATGTGCACAATAGTGCTTTATCTGCAGTTTCTAGCCTCTGAGTCTCTTTCCTGCCGGATAACACCTTGGGCTGTGATACAATCCTGCCACATTTGGTATCAGAGTGAGATAGCTCCCCTGGAGGAAAAAAGTCATGGACCTAAATAAAGACTGGCATGATGAGCCACAGTGCGGGAAGCTGAAGGGGATCCATGGTGCGGAGCTTGTGGGGAGTTTGGGCACCTCAGCGAAGAGTGCCCATACGAAGACCCCCGCATTATGGAGGCCTACGCAAAGGACAGGATGGAGTCAGCGGATGAATGACTTTGTCTAATGGCCCAACAGCCGCTGGCTGCCCAAGGGCCAGAGATGGGCCCCTCTGCATCCCAAGCTCTACGGGACAGCAGATTAGACGCCCTGCTCGGCTGCCTGGAGGACCAAGGCTGGTGCCTTGCTTGCTGTTTGTGCACACAGTGGTATGCTGCCCCTTTTACTTAGTTTTTGTGTTAAATAAATAGGTGCAATATCACTTTAACTGCAGTTTTTAGCTTCTGAGTCTCATTGCTCCCTCATAACACCTTGGGTCGTGACACTATCCTGCCACAATCACCAAATATTGCTGAGAGTTGGAATCTAGCTCAAGTTGTTGGTAGGCATTGGCATCTAATTTGCTGAACACAGTGCCCCCAAGCTAACGTAGAAAACAAATCTTTGGTGTTAGGCAGTTGGTATTTCTTCAACTATACAGTGGTTCACAGTGCCCTTGTAGTCACCACAGATAAACATAGATTTGCCTGCTTTGGGCACTACCATGATGGGTGCTGCCCAGCTGCTCCTTTTAATCTTTAAGATAATGCCATCTTTCTCCAACCTGTATAATTATTTCTCTAATGCTTCTTAGAGTGCATAGGTAACTGGTCGAGCTTTGAGGAAAATTGGTTTAGTATTTGGATGTAAGCGTATTTAAGCTTTGAACTCTTTAATCGTGCCAAAACCTTCTTGGAACACAACTTTATGGTGGTTTACAATTTGCCTCCACTGTGAAAATATTTGCCCAATCTAAGCGAATGTGCTTTAACCAATTTCTCCTCAACAGACCAGGTTTGTCACCTTTTATAATAACCAGTGGTAGCCTAGCAGCTTGAAACTGGTGATGTATGGGTACTTTGATCTGACCCAACAATGGAATTTTCTCCACAGATGTTCTAATTGAGGAGATGTGCTTTTAATCTATAGATGGATTCAGGCATAATGGTAACTGTTGCTCCAGTATCCAGCTTCATTTCAACTGGCTTTCCATCAAGATTCACTTCAATCCTAATTCCCTTTTCACCTTAGCTAGCTGTGTACACAACGAAAATTGCAATATCTTCTTCTGGTTAATCAGAATTAGTGCTCTCGGTTACATACTGCATTGCAACTGTTGCTAAGCAGATCCCTCTCTCTTCCTTCTTTAAAAACACAAGAAGCTTTGGTGTTTGGGGTAGGGTTTGTAGCAATCATCTATGCAACAGGCTTTCCCATTTTGAAACTCAAGTTACTTTGTTTACATTTGCTGTCTGACTGCTTGGTTTGGCTGATAATTCTCTAGAATTTAACATGCCATTTCCATTGCTAAAGCAATATCACAAGCAGACTTCAATGTTAGCTCCCTCTCACACAACATTTTTTTTTAAAAAATTCGCTCGACCCTTAAACCACAAACAAATCTATTGCGTAGGGCATTGTTAAAAAATCTAATCCACAGTGTGTGAAGAGTTTCTTCAAAACCACAATATAATCTGAAATGCTCTCACCTTCTTTTTGATCCCGTCTGTGAAATCTGAACCGCTCCGCGATTACCAATGGCTTAGGTCGGTAATGAGTAAGCGATATCCTCGTGAGATGCTGGTAAGGCGCCACCAAAAAGCAGACTGATTACAGATAAGAAAATGCTTTTCCCTCTTCTACTTCATTAGCCTCCATCCAGTGCTCAAATATTTGACTCAAAATGACTCTTAACCTTCTTTAGATTCATCATACTCGCTAACTTTACCAACATACAAGAATTTTTTTTTAATTTTTTTTTATATATGTGTGTTTGTGTGTGTCTTATTCCTTGGAAAGTACACTTTCTTTGACTAAGTCTGATAACTTTGTCACCAGTGTGTAATATATTTTTTTGCATGGGTTTTTAATAGGGATGCACCGAATCCACGTTTTTGAGATTCGGCTGAATACCGAATCCATCTTAAAAGATTTGGCCGAATACCGAACCGAATACCGAATCTACAAAAACTGTGCACACAGTTTTGTAGACTGGCAGCTACTAACAAGGGACGCGCACAATCTATTGTTTTTAGCCTTATAGTTCATAGTTTTTTTTTATTACAGAATAGAAATATATCCTTGAATAAGATTTCAGTTTGAAACTTATACAATTTACAGCTAGCCCCATTCCCCCACAATAGAAACGTCAAAATACAGAACTGTTTACCTCTAAAAGAAAGAAAAGCTGCATCTTTGCCATAACCCACTATTTTCTTTTATGACGTTTCAACCTGTGTCACCTGATCTGAGAGTAGGGTTACCAACAGGCTCCAGAATCTTGTGACACTTTAAGGAAAGTCAGGTTTTGTAACTCAGCTCTCTAAACTGCAATATAATCAAACCTATTCAGCAGCTGGCTTTCTGAGTCTCTGACTGAGAGGGACTGTGTGAAGCAAGAAATATTAAATAAAAACTTTACCTGCTGTCACAAGGTTAAATGAAAGAGTGCAGGTGAGTGTATCTATAATAATGGTGTTGCACTATTTTGATAGATATTGTTTTTTATATAAAAAAGTTCAGAATGCAGGAGCCGTAGACAGAATCTACGTGTGATTGAGATCCCAGAGTGGAGTGAAGGGCAACAACCGACAGCTTTTATCGCTAACTTTTTTATATAACACTTCTGTCAACTCCTCCCATGATGGCTTTGTAATCCAGAATCACCTGGGCTTTGTAGATGGGTTGGTCTTCTTTGGTCTTCTTTCCTGTGCTTACTATGCTGGCATCTTTGCAGTTTGAAAGCATGGTGACATAATTCCTGTCACGCCAGCACAATGCCATCAGCTTGTCAGTGGTGCGGTAAGTCACATATCCGTTCATATTTGCATATTTATAGTAGTCATATTTGCATAACAGACATTTTAGGTGCAAGGTAAGTGTTTATACAGATTAGTTGTTATGGCTTATTGATCCTGTCAGGCAAAACTTCGATTCTTTTTATTTTTTATAAAAATGTATTTATTTTAGAAATGTTTTATAAGCAGAAACAGTAAGTTTGGCAAACGTCTGACCTGCTTTATTGTAAAAGTATAGCAAAGTATGCTAATGCCCCATATATCTCAACTAATAAACAGTAGTGCAAAACTAGTCCAAGTCTGTGGATGCTTCGCAGGAAGAAAAAAAAAAACTACCCTTTGTCACACTTTACTATTGTACCACAGTAAGAATACTTATACATACAATACATTTTATGTTTTCCACAGCAAACATTTTAGGAGCACTATACTGTTTATATTAGTTGAGTTATATGTTCCGTGAAGCACCCAACAAAAAAACACACACTTACACAAAAAAGCCCAAGTCTGTGGATGCTTTGCGGGAATAAAAAAAAACCTACCCTTTGTCACACTTGTGTACTTATAAAACGTTTCTAAAATAAATATTTTTCTAAAAAAAAAAATCTTAGTTTTGTCTGACAGGATCAGCAAGCCATCAATCTGAGGTAATATAAACACAGTAAATAAACCAACTTGCATAAGTAAATTGTTTCATAAATATATTACTGGTGGTGTAAGGGAGAAGTACATAAATAAAAGAACATTAAAAAAAAAAAATCATGAATCATCTTACCTTCAGTGTTGCTTGAATCCCCCTCAGTATCAACAATGAAAGATGGATCAACCTCTTCATCCTCCAAATCAA
Organism: Acipenser oxyrinchus oxyrinchus; assembly: GCA_030684275.1. Classification (NCBI taxonomy): domain Eukaryota; kingdom Metazoa; phylum Chordata; class Actinopteri; order Acipenseriformes; family Acipenseridae; genus Acipenser; species Acipenser oxyrinchus. The sequence goes on from CM060250.1 coordinate 80,893,501, forward strand.
GATCCTCACCACTACTGCAGTAATCAAAGTCTCCCTCATCCTCCAAAATTAACTCAAAGGCAGTCTGGGGATCAATTCTGTGCTTTCACTTTCCAAATTCCATTTTTTAGAAAACTTTTTTTTACTCTCACAGAAACAATTCTCTCTGCTAAATCTCCTAACTACTACAAATTGATTTTAAGTTCACCAAGCCTTCTCTTCAGTCTGTGTGACTCTTTTACCTATCAGTACACAGAATTCACTTTGTAACTGCATTTTCAATGTTGCAATTTAAAAAACAAACTATGCAAGGCGAAGGTGGGGAGGGGCCCGAAATACTCGGGCTCAGCCCTGAGGTAAACGTTCCAGGGCCCAAAATATTCGGGCTTGGCTTTCAAAAGGTTAATATAATTTACACCACCTCATCCAAATTGCCCTCAGAAGTCCTTGTGTCTCTTGATGCTGAAAAAGCATTTGACTGCTTCACTTTGCCACACTTGAAAAATTTGGGTATCATGGATTAAACTGCTATATGCATCCCCATCGGCGCCTGTTTGTACTAATAATACACAGTCTGAGTACTTCCCATTCCATCGGGGGACAAGACAAGGCTGCCCTCTTTCCCCATTACTGTTTGCTGTTGCTATTGAACCTCTGTCTATCTCTCTGCGTCGTTCACACTTTTTTCGTTATTTACAAATTAGACATTTTATCAAAAAATGATTTAGTCAATTTCCATCCTTGTCTCCTCTAACCCCTATTGACAGTTTGCTGGAGCTGAACCCAAGTGGTAGAGGTTTGATATCTAAAATCTACAACATTATTTCTGACTTGAGACCTCATCCATTAGCAACATTGAACACACTCTGGGAGCAGGATCTGAGCATCAGTTTTTCAGATGACCCGTGGGAGTCTGTTCTAGCTCGTGTACATTCTTCTTCCCCTTGTGCTAGACATGGGCTTATCCAATTTAAAATTCTACATCATACTCACCTGACTAAAGAAAGGCTAGCTAAAATATACCCAGATACTGACCAAACAGACTCCTGCCTCTTTAATCCACATGTTCTGGTCCTGTCCCAGAATGGCTACATTTTGGACCTCTATTTTTTAATTGTTCTCCCAAATTTTCCATTTAAGTGTTGATCCCGACCAACTTATTGCAATATTTGGAGTTCTACCAGTAAACACAGCCCCACAAAAAACACAATCTGATGCCATAGCTTTTGCTTCCCGACTGGCGAGGCACCTGATGCTTTTGAATTGGAAGCAAGCTGCCCCACCCTCTCACACACGGTGGATCAGGGAGGTTATGCAACATCTTAAATTGGAGAAAATTTACATTAAGAGGCTCCAAAGACAAGTTTCTCAAGGTGTAGTTGCCCTTCATGGAGTACTTTGAGAACTTACATATCCAAACTTGGACATAGGTCAACATATCCCTTGTGTGTATGTGTTCCTTTTTTTATTATTTACTAAAAAGTAGGTATTCGGGCCGAATCCGAAACCGAATCTTGGATTCGGTGCATCACAAGTTTTTAAATAATGACAAACAGCCAGGATGATCACTGGGACAAACGCAAGGGTTTATTTTTATTTTTCAACATACTAGAATCTTTCAAATTAAAATTCCTTCTGCTACGGGTCCTACACAGATGCACCACAAGGGGTTTCCACCAATACATGGTGTCCTAATATATTTAATATTATAGAGCAAGGTCTCATTGACTCCCTCCTCCTCTTCCCCTTCTAAACAACATCGCTGTTCCCTGCTACTGGGGGTTGTTGGGTACTGTAAGTTCTACTTCCTCATCCTTTTGCCCCCTGGACCCACCTTTGCGGCTCCATCCTTATGCTCCTGAGCAGATCTGTCCAGCAATTTTGGTTGAAAGAGCCACACCAATTACCAGGGAGTTCTTAGAGTGATACATAAAAAAAAATACTAAAATTTTAATAAAATCAAGAGAACTATATTGTGGAGCCCAATATATGGTTCAAGAGCCATCCGTTGGACAGACCTTTTTTTTTTTCTTCTATGTTCTTTATACAACTCATTTATATAATTTTGTTCCAAGCTTCTAGTTCAATTCAATTTTTTATCTGGTCAAGTCTAACTAACTATTTGGCCCAAATTCTATTTTTTAGCATATTTTGCTTCAAAATCAAAAGTTCTGAAATGAAAGTGTTTTGTTTTTTTGGGGGTTTTTTTGTCCTGGTGTTTTCTTCAACTTGCAGTTAAATTCAGAGAAGACAGGTGTCCGCTTCTTTGTTCTTATCTTTGAAGTAATATATTCTCGTTTAACGGACTCCTGCATAAACCTAGGAGGAAGGAAGGTTATTTGAGATCTAGGTGTGAGCAACATTGGGAAGCTTCATAAACTGCTCGGCTAAACCTATAAGGATGTCCTCATGTATATCAGCAAAATCTTTACATTAAATAATCAGTGTTTTATACATTTTAAACTTCAGTGTTTCCTTTTCACCTCCCCACTAGGTGCAAGGCAATAATGTAGCGATTTTAATGCATGTGCATATTGTATTTACCAATATTTTTTTAACAGCTAGTCATTTACATTTCTTCTCCCCCTCCTGATATCATAGTTAAAACATTTTTTTTAATAAATTAACAAGCACCACACACTGCAATATAAAACAGCAGCTCTCAACAGCCAACTTATCACCATCCCAGCAGTAAAGAAACATGGAGTCTCTACTTTACAATGTCAAAAATAGCAGCACAACTCGAGTTGACAGTGCAAATCTATTAATACTGTAGGTACAAGTGATCTTGAAAACTACATTTATAATAGCATTTGAAACTTAAGCTTTTAACTTTTCAGATGCATATTCTAAACAAGATTTCTTTCTATCCAACCATTTCAGACTGAGGCCTTGTTTCTCTGCCTGATTCTGAAAAGCATCTAATTTGATTACTGCAATACCTTTTAAGACCTATCTGGTAATGTTTATGGAAGACGGCAGTAGCTGTAAAATTCCACTGCCTACAATATGTCCTAACTAAGAACAACCAGCCCCGGCCTTGGCTTCAGTTGATAGACACATTATAGGGCTGATTTGAAGATCCCACTGTTAACCTATAAGGCTGTAATTGCTTTTACATCTTTGAATTGCAATGACCTCTTTACCTACACTCATGGCCATACAGGGGTGCTAAATTGTTTTGAAAGTTTAGCACTAGACAGCCCCCTCAATTCATTTTTAGTGTTTTGTGGATGAGTGAGGGTGGGTCATCATGTGAGTAGTCCAGACCCAACGAAAAACAAATGTAAACATGTCTACTGGCGCCAGGATTTAATGTTGCTGGTCTTATATGAGGCACCCTGGCGCTAGAAACTAGCACCATAGCGCCAAAGCTGCACCACTGTGGCCATACCCTACATTCTTAAAAAGCAAGTTTGTTGCAGGTTCTTAAGCTTAGACTGCACAATGGTTGTGATAGGGCCTTTAAAACAGAGGTAGACAATGTCAAAGCCCCAAGCAGACAGGAGCTAACCCATGCTTTTACCCATGAATCTGACCCAAACACAATTTGATTAAGTTAAACTGAACCTGAGCACACTTTTATTGATCAGAACTGACATGAAACACTTTATTGATCAGGGGAAACACTATAGCCATGTAGCTGTGTGTCTGTGTGTTTTATATTTTTTTTAATTTTATTGTTTTGAGTTAATATAACTTTTTTGTTTCACTTTGCATGTCAAAGGGTCTATATTAATATTGCGCTCTCTCTCATGAGTTTAACTTTCAAGTTTAGTAAATAACTATATTTAGCATTTTTGGAATCCAATTGCTCAACAGAAAAAAAGGTATTGTTATTGAAATGAAAAAAAAGCCTATTAACCACAAAAAAAGCTTTGAAAATAAAGGCTCTGCAGTGTTGAAAATGGAGTTTATGCTAATAGGCTGACAGCCATTTACCACTGTCTAGAATGACGGATTGGTCTATTTTTGAGAAGAATGAGAAAATGCATGCCCCACACAGAAAGCATTTTTAAATGTGAAAAGCATTTTAAACATGAGCACAGCAATTCATGGAGGTATATTTATTAAAGAGAAACTTGGAGGTTGTATTATATCTGAAATGAAAGGTGATTGATTAGATTGGAAAATAAATAAACACAATAAACAACCAAAGGGCATAAACCATGCATGTGCTTAGATAAGAACCGAATGTTCTTTGGATTCATAATATTCAAATATTAATTCAAAAGATTCTATTTTTATTGTACACTTAAAGCACAGTACATGACCAGTATCTTTTCAATTTAATTTGATGGAAAAGCCATGATGAGTGGTCCTCAGTTTAGATAATTATTACTTTTGTTATAGATTTTGTTTTTCTGATGAAAGGGTTGTGTTAAAGATTTGTAATTCTTCTTAAAATAAAACTTGAATTTAAATATTTTCTGTGCATTTGATATGATACATACCATACATATCCCTACTATTCATTTCAAAATACTAAGAAAATAGAGCTCTTTTACTGAGTTACATGTCTATCTTTGAAAATAAGTATTGTTAAAATTCCCCTGTTAACAGTTTCCAAGGTCAGCAGTGCAGATTTGAAATAAATGAAGTTTTTCATTGGAGCTGTACACTTCATTTGTTTTCATCTTTCTGACATTTTGTTTATCCAGGCTTGTTCATACAAGAGCAAAAGCAGAATGATGGAAATTCACTTCAATTGAAAAATATATGCATCAGGGTGTTATGCTGACAAGGAGTAAAATATGTATTGGCTCAGGAACTCTACAGACATATTATAAAACAGCTGTACTGCTTTATATGGTTTGGAAATTGTGGGGGCAGATTTGTACTTTTTTTTTTTAATTAAAATAAAACTGTTAACAAAACAAACAAACAAACAAAAAAAAACTACCAACAAGCAACCAGAAATGTTATCCAGGAATCCTTTAGTGTCTGAGGTCTTTGCTTATATCATATTTTGTTTTAATACCTTGGGGTGGTGGCTTCCTATCTGTGGCATTGGGATGCATTTTCCAACCGGCCTTATGCAGGTAGCCTTTGCGCACCGACGGACGAGGCCTCCAGCCAAATTTATTATTCACTCGGGTCCTGAGCGCCCATCACTGTTCATCAAACCATCTACAATTGCAATCAATAAATCTCATCCATCGCGGATTCTCCATGCTGAAATCATTATATTTGCAAGGTTATGTAAGTTCTCAGTCTTCGTTATTTTAAAATTACATTTTGGCATACAGTACATTAATGTTTCATAAGTATGTTGTTTATTTGCAAAAGTACCTCGTATAGATGAGATTTGTAATTGAATTGTTTCTGCTTTGATTTTTTCAGTGTCTTTATATTTTAAATGACTATTCTGCTATATTTTGTTTGTAGCTCAAATTTAATCTCTATGAAATATATAAAAAGCACAACGTTTTAACGATGCCAGTTTCATAGGCAAATGAGTTTACTTATTTTTTTAAGTAGAAATCCATGTGCACATCTTACTTATCCATCTATTAATGGTAATTTTGCTTTTTTATTTTAATATTTCATTGTTCACTTAAGCGCCTCAAAATTAAAATGTAAATATTATAACATGCATGCTTAATACTTCAATAGATTTAATATAAGTTGACTACTTTGTTCATATTTGTACATAATTGGTTACATTTATTGACAAAAGATGACCCAATCTAGACCCCTTGTTTTTGTTTTTATAACAGTATTAGTGGTGTATGATTTAGACATTAAGCTGCATCTTTTATCACTGATCACCGTAACAACCTTCTCTGTGTTTTTAAATCCAGTTGAATTTTCATCATTCTCTTTATTTTATTTTTGTGTGTACGTGCATATCTCACAAATCTTTATGAAACATCACAAAAAATGAATCCACACTTAAATAAAATGTAAATCAAAAAGCCTAGAACATTTTTAGACAGCACGCGAAGTTTTGTTTTGAAGACATACAATGTGTAATGAATGTAGTACTCTGAATGCTCTGTATCACTGCTGATTTTAATTAAATAATATGATTCTGTAGCTTACTGAATGTATTATATAATTAAATAATTTTTCAAGGCTGTGCTTATTCCTCTATTCTTTAAACTGAAATGCTTTCTGGTCCGGACCCTTTGCATAAAATTGAATCAGCATCTGATTAAGGAATGGGGCAAATGATAGACTTTGGTTATGTTATTTTGTAAAACTGATGAGACAGCAAATGATATTCTGCCCCATTAAAAATCCTGAGCACAGGTTTTATTCTTCCCCTTTCTTACATTCTTTGCACCAGTATTGTGTGATGAGGTCCCCACAATTCAGTGCGAGTAGAAATTACTGAACATCTGCAATGAAATTGGTTTTCTATGGAAACCTGATGGATCACTTACTGCCAATGACTGGAAGGAAAAGTACTTGTTTATGCCTTTATATAATGAATTTTTATGAGGTGCAGATTGCTGTTTATGGGAAAATACACTTTAAGCTGCTGTAGATGTAATCTAGAATTCAGCATTCAGGACAATGAATTATTGGACTGAACTAAGAGCTGCAATATCAACCAACTTAAAAAAAAACAGAATTATGAAAATTACTTTAGTAATGAAAAAATTATATATCCAAAATGAAATAAAAAAATAAATAAACACAACACCACGGGTTATTTGTATTTTTTAGTTGTATCAAACTAACAGAAATGAACCACAAATACCCTTGGGCAGATTAAAACTAAATTATATGCACTGCCTTGACGGGATGCAAAAAAACTAAACAAAAAACTGTAGGGGGTGTTTAAAAACATTCATTCAAGCGATGTAGAACCAGCATTAGGTAACACAGGTGGTTGTTTAAAGGCAGCTTCAAAGTTGTTGTTAAAACAGCACACTTGAACATTCATGTTCAAAAAAACAATAACAAAACATATACATTAAATATATTGAACCATTGCGTGGGAAATGAAGGCTGACTCACACTGGTATTTCAGGTTCTCGAATGCAGAGGTTTATTAAGCTGGGACTCTACACAACAGGTAAAGCGTGCTGTTTTACCAGCCAGTGGTACACAGACTGTGACAAAATAATCAAATAAAAGAAAAGAAAGTCCAAAGCACACCGTTTTGGCCGAGTGCTACAGCCAACTAAGTGTGATCTCTGGTTTCCCTTGTTGGTTCTCTTTAGCCCTGCTTCTCTCTGGCTCTCCTTGGCTGTTTCTCTCTGTGCTTCAGCCCTCTATTTAGTCTCCGTAGGGCCACGCCCCTGGTGCACCAGCCACCAATCCCAAGTATGCACGGCTGCCAGCTATCGATCCCTTCATTGTTGCAACATCTTATTCCCTGATTTGTGACAACATTGATGACATCCCTTGAATGTTGCAACTGGATCCCGGTTGTGCGGCAAGCCGAGCTTCTGATTGGTGGTGATTCTCCCGTCTCTGACGTCCCTGAACACTTGCTGCAATTGAACTGTTGACCCTGGGTCACAGAACCTTCCAGAGAAAAACAGCAAACCCAGGGTCATTACACAATCGTGCCAAAGTGCACCAAACAGACATATAGACTATACCATTGTAATAGGTACAACGCACATCTGCTTTATTAATAGATTTAAACTACCCCATTGCATATCTATCGGATATCCACAGTTAATGATTTAAAAAAACAAAAACATCTAGATAACATTAAGTACATACAGTATTTACTGTGTGAAATCACAAGAAGATTATTATTTATTTCTTAGCAGACGCTCTTATCCAGGGCGACTTACAATTGTTACAAGATATCACATTATTTTTACATACAATTACATTGTTTTTTTTACATACAATTACCCATTTATACAGCTGGGTTTTTACTGGAGCAATCTAGGTAAAGTATCTTGCTCAAGGGTACAGCAGCAGTGTCCCCACCTGGGATTGAACCCACAACTCTCCGGTCAAGAGTCGAGAGCCCTAACCACTACCCCACTACTCCACACTGCTGCCCATGAAATGGAGCTGAAAATGCATGGGTTTGACTTATCTTTCCAGTCTCTCTAACCTTTTTAAATTATTTTTGTTTAACATTTTAGTGCTTTTTAATGTTAAATGCTAGGAAGTGCTTTAAATGACCAGTCACCAGGTCTTGGCAAAGATCAATGGTTTTCAAACCCGGGATATGCGTACTCCTCTGGGTACTTCTAAGGGTCTTGGGGGTAGGGGCCTATGCAAGAGGACTCAGAAATGCAAAAATAAAAAGTAAAAGAAGGTAATGATCTTGAATTGATTTTTTAAAATGGTATTAGATATATACCACTGTGCATAAATATTTCATTTTTGTTTAGCAACTTGAAGTTTACAGTCTGACTATAGTTTCAAAACTATCATCCATCTGTACACGTGCATGATTTCGATTGAGCGTGTTTCCACGCTGATATTACACAAGTGCAGCTGCATTTTAGTAACAACAATAGTGTTTGGTTGAATTGTTTTCCCGTGTTTGATAGAGTAAATTTAAATGATCATGTGCATCGTTTCTTGAGTAAAAAATGCATACATTTCTTACTTGCAAAAGAAAAAAAAAAGAAGAAAACACAAACAAGTCTACAGAAAGTGCAAAGCAACAGAAAGTTATACAGAGTCCTTTTGCATGATTTTTATTTTGGCTTTAATAGAAAGGTCTGTCATTGTTAATTATTATAATTTTATTTTGAGGTTAATGTTTTTGATGTTTTAAACATTTTAAATGGCACACATAATTATGTTGAGTTGGGAAGTAAATGGTAATGTGATAAACATTTACAGTGCAGACTTTTTTTGATTATTTCTAATAACTTTGCAGAATAGAAAGAGTGTGTTTCTGAAGAGATTCCCAAATACTGCCTTTTGACTTGGATGCACATGTAATGAAAAGTTTTAAGAATTACTGCTTGGTAGTCTGTCCTAAACCAGCAGTTTGTCAGTACCAAACTGTTGTGACATAAATTATATACTGTAAAGCCTAAATATTTGCAAGTCTTTTATTATGCATTTTTCGCGTATGAAAAAAAACGCAAACATTTTTGGCACGAATATCAAATTCCACTAACAATAGATGCTTCGTATATTGCAACAGGTCGCCAACATTTCTGGAGCAAAATAGGTTTTATGGGTGTGATTTGCCAAATATTTTGGTTGCAAATATTTATGACTTTACAGGATTAAATAACACAGGGAACATTTTTAAATTTGTTAATAAGATTATTCTGCCTTTTATTGCAACTGTGGTACCATTCAGTGGAGCGAAAATTGTAAAGGAGTACTTGAGCTGAAACCTTAAGACACAAAGGGTAGTTTTAAAAAAAGGTAGAAAACCACTCTATGACATAGACCATCCTCTAACAGCACACATACTATATATAGTATTATGAATGCTATAAGACAGGTACCGTAAGGATTTATGGATATGCTGAGCAATAAGAGAAGAGATAAATATGGTACATATTGTATTGTGCTTCTCCTGCTCATATTGTATTCAAGATTTTTCAGGAAGTGGTTGAGTAAACCCTAGACAGAACTATCTCAGATATGGTATCCCCACAGTAAATATTGAAGCTCTTTCATTGCAAAAATCTGCTGGATGTTTCTGTCTGTTATTCAGTGTTTAATGCAGAAACAAATCTAGTGCTTGGAACATCATGAGATCTGCCAGCCAGACACCTTAGAGGATCACTAAGTTTACTTCTGTTGCAGTAGCTCAAAGCTGTAGAGCACTGTATAATCCTCAACATCAGAGAGTAGCAGGTTTTTAAAAGGTCTTTGACAGTCACGTTCAACATCTTATGACTAATGCCATATCTTGATCATGTCTGATTCTACCAGTACAATTAACCTGAAAGATCGTGGCTGTCCCTTTATGAAAGATAAAACCCTGGCTTCCAACACTGCTCTCCATTTTGTTTTCTTTTGCAGTAATGTGATTATTATATTCAAAGCAAGGGATAGCACAAGCACTAAATATTCCTCACATAGACCTGCAAGCACCATGTCAAGTTCAAGCCAGAGAGGGAATATACTCCTTAGCTCATTTCCATGCCCCTCCAATCTTTGGCCTCATTGTTTGTAACCTGCAAGGGTATTTTTGTGATGTTGATTCCACTGAGGGCTAAACAGAGAGCAGCACTTGTTACATAAGCCAGGTTCAAATTGACAGATGTGCACACTGCTCTACCACTCTGCTTCTTCAACAGGACTGCCAGATACTAGCTACAGGGAATCCTGTAATTTTGCATTATTTCCTCCTCAGGAGTCACTGTAAAGCAACAATACTTATTATACATTGCATAGGTGATATAGCCATGAAAATGGATAATCACCAGGTTGTCTTATGGTAAGTATCTGTTTGATAAAGTACCTAGCTACTGGAGCTGAAATTCACAAATGGCTCCAAGCATGAGAATGGTCTAATGCACTAGACATGGATGGGTGGTAGACTATAAATCAGCCAGGAAGAAGGGTTTTTAATGTTGTGTTCTGAGCTTATAACCAGCATTTTCTGATGTGCTACTGCGCAATAGAAGATGCACTCCATTCAGAATACCTGCCTGTAGCATCCTCAATGTATGCATTAAAATAATAAGAAGAAAAAAACAAAAACCTTTGCAGCCCTAAAGGACTAAAAGAAATGATGGATTATTATCATTGATGTGTAACTTCTTTTATATAGATACTTAAAACTACACATCCCATATCCCTTTTCTGCCATTTATTTCTTAAACCTGCAGGCATGGAATGAGCAACAGCACAAACGGCAGATGTTAACTTAATTACAATGTCATTTTAACCTGCATTTCAATTTATATTACACTATAGTGACTCTTCCTTATTCCTAGAAATTCACATAGATTGTGGAATTTGGTAAATTAACCTATAAAATACACACCACATGCAACATTTTAATTAAGAGACACATTTTTTCTGTGAAAATTAACATAGACAATGTCATTGGTGTCTATGTAACTCAAACAGTGCCTGCAAAGAGGGCATTAATGTCTCAATCTTTGAAAACAACATCATAGTTGAAGCCAAGATGGGTAAGAAAGTGTGAAAGATGTGTTAATGTAAATTTAACAGCAATAGCATCAAGGTCCTATTATCACTGGTTTAAATTCAACTCTGGAACCTGGTCTATGATAACAGCACCTTGATGCTATTGCTGTTAAATCCCCAGTGAGCAATCCTATGGTAAGAGGTTTGTGAATATGTCTTTGCTGGGGATTCACAGGGAGCGTTGCAATGGCATTGGAGCTCTCACGGTTTGAGGCGGCAATAGCTTTGGTCTCAAAGCAGACACCTGCAGGATTGGCCTTTGTTTATAATCAGTTGCTCACTGACATTCACTGTAGAGTTCCTCAGTGTAAAGAGGTAATTGGCCTTGTCATGGGATTAGAGGGTGTCCATTGACCTTCACTTCCCTAACGGTTTCAGTACAAGCTCTTCAGGAGGAATGGTCAGAGATACCAATAGTGGTAAATGTACCAGAAGTCCATGTTGTGTAAAATACATTGTGAATAGAGAAATAGACCAATCCCTGGTTGTGTGTTCACACCCTTTTTATCTACGTATTGTATTGCTTTTATATTTGAACTTAAACATTACTTTGAAGACTTCAAAACATAAAGCCCTCTAACTGTTTACCAGCATTACCCTCATGACATATTAACCCCTCAGTAGTTCGTTAGACTGTAGAATGGCATTAAACATAGTAGGGCTCTCAAGATCACATCACAATAAATTAGTCAAAAATAGCAAAGCATTTAGCCGAGAGCCCTTCAAAAAGTTTATTACCTTTACTTGCCTGTCTTGTGTACTGAAACTGTCTTTGTGAAAGAAAAAAATGCTTTCAATTTATTTAAGTGGGGGACTGGAACTTAATGAAATTCAGCAAATGTTGTGTCGCATTATACATTTAAAGCTTTGTTTGAAAAAAAAAAAAGAAACACTCACCAATTTCTGATGTGTCACAGGTCAGTGGGGAAAACTTTGTTTTTTCTATGTTTTTATCATTTACAATAAAAAACATATTGTGTCATTTTTAAAATAATTCTAATTTTAAACCATTGCATATAATTAAAGTACTTGGGATATATTTATGATGTTTTGTGAAATTATTTGATTCCTATTAGTCAGTAGTCTAGAGGATAAAGTGATATAGGTCTACATATCATGCGTCAGAAAAACATTATTTTGAATATTTTATATACTATTTGTTAAAAGTAGCATGTGTTCTAATAAATGCTTTAAGTAAAGCGTTAAATTGTAAAGCCTAACAATGTGGATGATCTTTACTACTGGGCGTACTCACTGTGATGAAAAAAAATATTAAACATGGATATTCATCTTCATGTAAAATTCAATACAGGGGTGTGCAATTAAAAAAAAAGACAAAAAAAAAACTTGTCCAAGGGACAAAATACTAGAAAAATCTACTTCTTAAAAATCTACTTGACCCCTCCCCGTGGCACAAAACACACAAAAAAGTAGAATATAACTTGAAGGATTTTGGTTTTATTTAACAGTGAACACAATCAATCAATTAGTGATAACGGGCTGATCTAACCTTGTAGCTTGACAGGTTCACTAAATTCTTCAAGAGAACAACAGGTTCCCTGTGACCCCACCTCACCTCAACAAATGCATAACATACTTTAAGGAAATGTTCCTTTTAGTGCAGTTTGGAACACATTTGCTGGTAAATCTAAGTAACATACTAATAGTACAAGTATAATAAGCAATACTTGGGAGTTATTCAAATATAAAAATAGCTTCTGACTGTTTTTTTCCTCTCTTTCTCTAGAAGCTGAATCCAACTCCTGATGTACAGGTGTTTTAGTTTGTTGCAAAACAGATACAAAATAATTGCCAAATATTACTGCAGCTTTGTGGAATTCTGATTTTTCTCTCATGTGCTTTCAGTTTTGTAACTGCTGAACCCCAGATTTTTAAAGGACTGGTGTATATCTGTCAAGTTTCTCTGCATTTTGTACTGTTTTTCTACCAAAATGCATGCAATATTTGCAGTAGGCTCCATCAAATTCTGAAAAGACAAAATGTTTTTTCCTTTGTTTATTTCTATTATATACTTTTTTTAAACAGTGTACAACATTTTACAGCTATTTTTCTAAGATCTTGATGGCTAAGTGGAACACTGGTTTCATACCCGGATGGCTTTTTATTTTTTTATTTTTTTTGGGAGGGCAACATTCTTTGCCTGCACTACTCTCACTGAAAAATAAATACATAAATTAATTAATACATAAACACACTGCCATGTGATTTACAGTCTGTATTTTATTTTAAAATAATAATAAAATGTTGTACAGATAATCTCTGGATTGTGCATGTCCAATAATAGGGATGTACCTAATTCACAATTTTGCAGAAATTGGGAAATTGAGGGGTCACAGCAAAATTCACCTCTTTTAAGGGCCAATGCATACCAGACTAGTACGGAGAGAAAAAAAAAGAAATCTAATTTAAATGAACTACTGCACACCTCAAATGACGCAAACTATGTATCTTTATTCTGTAGATTGCTTTTTTTTATTGCTTTGCCGTCTTGTGTGCATTTTACGGAACTCCTGAAGGCACGGTTAAAAAAACAAAACTACATATTAGCATCACGTGCGCACGAGATAGCATTGCGTGCGCACGCATTAGTATTTCCTGTATACAGTCCACATGCTATCATGTGCGCACGCGATAGTATTTCCTGTATACACACCATGTGTGGTCAGAACAGGAAAAGACGATCGCCATAATATAATCTTGTGGAACAACCACAAGGTACAACTCATACATGTAGTTATTTCATTCAGTTTTTTTATTTTCTAATATCGCAGTGTTTTAAAGAATGAAAATTGGATAAAGAAACCGATTTAGGAATAAATGTTAAGGGTTTATTGCTATTTTTAAGGCATTAAGAAATAAGGGCAAATTTTAGAAATAGACCAATATGCATCTCAATATTGATAGTATTACTATAATAGCAATGGTATAGGAAAAACCGTAAATAAGCAAATACTGTGTTGGAAACGTTTGGATCTCTGCCTCGAGAGCACAGCACAGAAAAGTACAAATCGCGTTGCCTTACATGAGGCAAAGGGCTGCACCACAAGTGGTAAATCTTTATTCTCTATGGTGAAAGTTAATCACATGATTATAGCGCATTGGGCGGTCATGACCACCTCCTGCCAGTAGATGGTGTCGGGGGCCCCGGTACAGAGTGGTGATGAAGGGAAACTGCACTCAGGACAGATCAATCAATCAATCCATCTTTATTTTATATAGCGCCTTTCATAGTGGACCACAATCACAAAGCGCTTTACAAGATGCAGTAACAACAAGAAAATCCATAATACTTTAAATAGAGAAATGCTTAATACATGCTATACAGTTAAAAAAAAGCATAATACATGAAATACAGTGGAAAGTTCATAATACATGATAGTAGCATAATACATGAAATAGTAGCAGCAACACAGCAACTAATAGTAGATACCAGGCTTAAAGAGCATGGAAAGCAAGAGAGAACAGGTGGGTCTTGAGGGTTGATTTAAAGCGAGCGACGGTGGGAGCATCACGCACCAGAGCTGGGAGAGAGTTCCAAAGAGTCGGAGCCATGAAGCTAAACGAGCATTCTCAGCTTGCAGGCAGGGACATAGCGGGTCAGCAGGTCGAGGAGGTACTCGGGACCTGTGTGATGAAGGGCATTGTAGGTGAGCAGGAGAGTTTTGAAAATAATCCTGAACTTTACAGGTAGCCAGTGCAGCTGGGCAAGACGCGGGGTGATGTGATCACGTTTTTTACATCTGGTAAGGATCCTGGCAGCGACATTCTGAACTAGCTGCAGTCGGTTTATGGTGCGTGCCGGGAGACCATCATATAGAGTTGCAGTAGTCGAGTCAAAAGGAGACAAATGCATAACAAAGTATCTCCGTATCCGGGAGGGAAAGGTAGGGATGGACTTTGGAGATGTTTCGAAGATGATAGAAGGAAGATTTGACCATGGAGGAGATGTGGGCATCAAAGGAGAGGTTGCTGTCAAGAAGTACACCAAGGCTTTGTACTGTTGGGGAAGGCAGGTTCAGGGCAGCTATATTGAGATTCTTAAGTTGAGTTTTAGATCCTACTAGAAGGAGTTCAGATTTGCAAGTGTTCAGCTGAAGAAAATTGGCAGACATCCAGGCCTAAATGTCTTGAATACAAGCCGAGAGCCCGGACCATGACAGAGGGGCTTCCAGGGTCGAGTTTTAAGTAGAGCTGGGTGTCCTCAGCATAGGAGTGAAACGTGAGGCTGTGTTGGAAGATGAGGTGACCCAAGGGAAGCATGTAGCTATTAAAGAGAAGGGGCCCAAGAACAGATCCTTGGGGGACACCACAAGTGACCGGGTTTGCAATGCCACTGCATCCAGCATAGGAAACAGACTGCATGCGTCCGGATAGGTAAGAGGACATCCAGGAGTGACAGGTTCCAGAGATTCCAGCATACTTGTGAAGGCGGTCAAGAAGAATGCCCTGATCTACGGTGTCAAAAGCAGCTGTTAGGTCAAGGAGGACAAGCACAGAGGGAGCACCAGCATCAGCACTGAGCAGGAGATCATTCACAATCTGGAGCAGAGCAGTTTCAGTACTGTGATGCAGCCAGAAACCAGACTGTAGAGATTCAAGCAGATTGTTATCCGTGAGATGTTTCATCACCTGACTGGTTGACTTACTCTGTAAACAAAGCAAATGGCTCCCGCTGTAGGGGGAAAAAAATATATATATATATATATTTTGCTTTTTCAGGTAAGAGACTTATTAATATTGTATTAATATAGTAAGAAGCAATATATGCATACAGGATTTTAATTCAGGTATATTGTGTATTATCTGGAGTTGTAAAACTTATCCTCCATATAAACAAGCTATTTAAAATTGTGAAACTGCTAAAACTAGAACCTCTATCATTATATACCGATCTTCTTTTAGAACGCCTGAAGATGATATTGTCGCCTTTTTGAAGTCACAAAATGTTCGAGAAGAAGACCTCCACAGACTTAAGGATGACAAGGTTGTGTTTTTACTCCCTAACTCAACATTTCTTCTGACATTTGTATTTTCCTACACTAATAGTTTTTAAATTTAATTGTATTATTGCTGGAATGCATTATATCTTTTCTAACATCGGGGTACATACATATTCCCTCCAGGCAGTGGCATCATTGCCCATATTTTAATAAACATGTTTAACCGACGGGAGAGTCAAATATCTGCCAGCTATCCAATCATAACTGAGCAGAGGTGGGACATAAACCGAAAAATAGTAAAAATTGACCAATAGAAAAGTCAAAGATCTTACAGTTGTCCAATCTTTAGCGAGCTGAGGCAGGGCATAAATATGACGGGCTAAGTGTTGTAAGAATAGTTGAATCTTGCATGAATGTTGTTTATTAATACAGAGACTGTAATTGAGAAATATAGTACAACATTTATTTAACAGTATTTAGAATTGTGTTTTATATATATATATATATATATATATATATATATATATATATATATCATATATAAAATAAATGTTGTCAGACAAGCAAGATAACACAAACTTTTTGGACAATCCCAGATTAATATTCAATTGAGTTAGCAGTTCAGTGTATGGACACTACATGTAATGGAAATCATCATCAAATACTTGATTATGTTGTTTACCTTGCAAGGTGAATTATGAATTGCTTTCTGTGATTGCCGACTATGACAGCATGTTAAATTATCACTTGTCAAATTGCACAAATCAAACAAAAAACTAATAAAGCTATCTATTCCTCACAAAGTAATCTAGGTGGCTATTTTTTAATCATTATTTTTGTGGCATGGTGCCGGCCGGACAGGGACCCTGTTTTATTATTTGAATAATAAATACATTTTTTACTTGCAATGACATCTCCTTGTCTCCTCCTTTAAAAACCAGCGAGGTTCGCTACAATATGAATTTACAATCAGAACATAATCTGGGTTGTTGCTTCTAGTTACTGCTGGAGGCTATAGTATATCATATATGAGTCTGTGACAAAATACAGGGTGATGCAGGATAATTATTTCCATGTAAGTCAATAGGCCATATCTTAATGTCAATGTGGTAAGGAGCAATATTATTGAGTGTCTGTAAGGGGCAATATTATTGAGTATGTATGTAAGAGGCAATATTATTGAGCATCTGTAAGGGGCAATATTATTGAGTATGTATGTAAGGGACAATATTATTGAGGTAAGCAGCAATATTATTGAGTATATGTAGAGTGAATTAAACCATTTGTACAATTTAAAATAACTTTACATACCTTGCACATACAGTTAAGTGCACTAAATACCCACCATTGATATCAAAAGTATTTTTTACTGTGTCCCCCCCCCCCCCTCAAAAAAAAAAAAAAAAGTTGGCTGCATGACGCCTCTGCCTCCAGGACATGTCTCAGAGAATTTGCCCCCCCCCCCCATATTTATTTTTATGAAGAGGACATATTTCCCCCATGCTATAAAACAATAATAAGATTGAATAAATGCGATGGGACAGACTAAAACTAATGACAAAACGGAATGCCCATTGACTACAGTGGGGAAAACAGAAGGACGGTCAATATCTCCAAATCCCAGACAGGAATCCTAAAATCCCACATACACTTTCTTTAAAATAAACTAGTACACAAAATAAAAAGTGGAATGACAGGGAATGACAGCTGCTTTCTATAGAATGACAGGCCTGGAATACTGAAAACACACTAAATACATAGCACAAATAGAAATGACAGCCTATATCTCGATATCTATAACGAGGAATCTTAAAATCCCGAATACTGTTTCTTCAAAATAAAGTAATGAACAAAATAAAATTGGAATGACATTGAATGACAGCTGCTTTCTATGGAATGGCAGGCCTGGAATACCGAAAACACACTAAAAACATACCATTTTATTATTTATTTTATAAGTGCAATAGATAGATCTAAGATGTATTTGATTGTAATTTTTGATATTATACAATACAATAAAATGCTTGTCTTAGATATATCTATTACACCATTATAAAATAAATAATAAAATGTCACCATGACAATCCAACACATTAGATTCTGCGGTAAAAATTAACTGAATTTGTATTATATATTCTCCCTGTCTTATTAGATGCCGTCTACTCTCTTGTCTTTCTCTCCCTCCATGCTTCAAACACCCAATCACTGCAGCCTCGCTAGCTGTAAGTTTGTTCCAATCACAGCAGTCTCAGTTGGAACCACACTCTCGGATAGGAAAATGATGCCTCCCGGCAGTGATCAGATAGAGGACACACCTCTGGTCTCACACCCGAGACATTTTGAAAATACCTATGAGATAGAATTTAAATTTGTAATTGTAAAAAGTTTTTCAGGTTGTTAACAATTACAGGAACATTATTTAAATAGTTGTAGCAACAAGTGGGGACGTATAATGCTATATATTTCTGAACCCCACTAATTGCTCTTTAAGCAGTCCAGTACATGACATATCTTTCAACATATAGAGCATATACTGTTGTGTATTAGTTTTCAATGAATAGTAAGCGGATAGCTTTTGGAGTACCACTTATAATTAAAATATTTTGCATATATCTGAAGATGAAATGTAGAAGCCAAGTGGTCCACCCAACCATTTGGATGGAGTAAACAGGCTATAGATGTATTTGCTTACGATTGTAAGTCGCCCTGGATAAGGGCGTCTGCTAAGAAATAAATAATAATAATAATAATAATAATAATAATAATAATAATAATAATAATAATAATAATAATAATAATAATACTCCAATATGATGTAAAGGTTGATCAAACCCAAACCCAATGCAGAAAACAAACAACTTCTGCATATATGTTATGTTAGACTGCTGAGCCCCAGGACTATATTGCAATCATGAGGCAATTTTATGCAAACATGTGAAATGATCAGATTAACTGTGTATGTAATGCCTAGACTGCTATTTTTTAGAAATATAATAATGTTTAAAAGGAAATATTTAACAGCGTTTGAATGTGGCAATATTGTGGGTGCCTAACAACTAAATCAGAAAGATGTCAATAACTAGCACCAAATCCCAACATTTCTGACACCATCTGAATCAAAGAGAAGTTGACAACTGAGAATTTTGTTGTTTCTTTAGACAGGTGACACAGTACCTTAACTGTCCGAACAGCAGCAACTGCTATCATGCTTCAAACAGCTGGGCTTTTCTGCTTATACCCATTTTGCAGCCAACAACTCATTGATTTTAGAATTATAAACTCATTTAGGTTCAAATGCCTTGCATAAAATTGTTACTAGATATCCCTACTTTCTTTCTGGGATGTTTCTCATCTTCTACATCACCCATTTCTGTAATGTTCATTCAATAAGGTAATTTGTGTGTGTGATATATATATATATATATATATATATATATATATATATATATATATATATATATATATATATATATATATATTGTAAGACAGCAGGAAAACATGTGCGGAATGCACATTTGTTTAATTTAATTGTGTTTTGCTTTATTGTTTAATTTAATGTGTTAATTGTTTTATTATTAATTATCCCCTGCACCTGGTAATTATTGTTAAATCAGAACCAGGTGCAGGGTATTTAAAGAGGGCAGTTGGATTGCTCAGGGCTGCTGAGTGGAAGGAGGTTGAAGAGGTGCTCTGCTTCTGAGCAGTCCAGAGAGAAAAGCGTAAGCAGTGTAAACCTGTGTGGTTTTGTTGTGTTTGATGGGGAAACGGCTTAGCCGTCCCACTTGTAGTCAGGGTGTTCCCGAAAGTTTAGTTAGTGCTCTGAAAGAGCTAGGTGTTTTTGTGAATTAAAATATATCGCGTCCAGCATGAAATTCAATTTTCCTGTGTCTGGGTCAATTTTTAAAGGGGCAAGAACCGTGAGTGGTGCGGGTCGGTTCACTATAAATATATATATATATATATATATATATATATATATATATATATATATACACACTGTTTAAACAGTTACTGTGATAATTTTACAAATAAAATGCACTGTGTTCCATACAATTTAAATGTTACTCTGTAGGTGTATGTCAGTGGATCAATTTAATCTCAGTTGCTTAGCTATCCTGTTCAAACTTTGCATGTGCCTGTGTATACATTTGTGAACTAAACCATTTCTGTCATGAAGGTTAATCTTTACAGACACATGTATGGTTCACTGATTTCCAAGAGGAGTTCAGATTTGGGCAACTTTGCAGTATGGTCTCCATGGTAACAGAGAAAATGATTTTCTCAGACACAGGAAAATACGCACAAATATACGCAAGCTATTGTCGTCATATTTTATAAATTTATTATTGAATAAATGTATTGTTTAATCTTTTCTTGCCTGTTTATTTTGAATATTTACACCCCCCATTTACATATGCAATGTATTTACTCAGTGGTCTGTACCTATCATGCACAATGTGTGCAAACAACCAGTTTGCTTATTTTTAAATAAAGGCTTAATGAGTTTCTAACATACTGTATAATCCTCAATAAATAAATGGAGAGGAAATCGACTATTATGGTATTCTCAGTTGGTTCTTTACTTTCAATTGTTGAAAACTGAATTGATTAATGTATTCCGCATCCAATAATACTGTTGATTACCATGCTAAACAAGTATGTAGTAATATTGGTACAGGACTGGAAGTCAAAACAAAAAGAATCGTTGTGTATGTTACAGTGAAAGTGTGAAATCAGTGATTGTATAGAATCATTTTAGCTAGTGGATGTGTGAAATATTGAGTTTATAGTTTAAACTGCATACTAATTTTTGGAACTATTATAATTGTAGCTTTTTCTTTGTGTTTATCGTCTATGGACATTGTTCATTTTGTTTAATAAATAATTGAATACTACAAGTCTATATGTTTCTTCTATTTTGCCTATATTCTGACTGTACTAGCGTATAAGACTAAAAAAAAAACCCAATACCATTGGTTTGGACTAAATGATATAACATATACACAATATCTGATCAGAACAATTCAGTAACCCAGTGCTCCAGAAAGGTTTAGGGTCTTTGAGTAATTTACTCTCCAATTTAGACACTATCATACCTGTCAACATTGAGTTTTCAAAAAACGGGAGCTTTTGTAAACTGAAATCTCATACCTGTCAACTTTTGAGAATACGGGAGAAAATCTGTGCTGGAGATGTCCGGGAGAAGGGTTCAAAATACAGGAGACTCCCAGTGAATACGGGAGTTGACAGGTATGCACTATGCGAGTACAATATCATTTAGGTGAGAAAAAAATAATTATGCAAGTAATAATGCAACATTACCTTAAAGTAATGAGTACTTTCAATAAATACTGTACATACCTGAATGCTAACTTATGGGGTATACATTAACTACAACCTTACATTTTAAATGTAATGTTACTTTGAACTACTGTATAAAAACTTACAATAAAAACAATTTTTTGTTTTATTGTCCACAAACAATATGGCTGTGAAGCAAATAAAAACAGATTATATATATATATATATATATATATATATATAACAAATTCCAATGCTGCAGTTGAAATATACTGATACAAATGAATAAATGCTAATATTGTCTTCCTTATTGATCACTTTGTTATAGCAATATAAAGCATCCTGACTCTCCAAACACAGAGTATTGTATTTATTTATCTACCAAATATATAGATTTATCTACCAAAAATAGGTACATTGGTAGAATAGGTTAAGGGGGACTATGAAGGCACAGAGAAATCTGAAATCAAGAATCCAGTTGCTTATTCACCAGTCACAAACACGCATTGCAGGTGAGTGGATTCAACTACAGTTAGCTGTCCCGGCATTTCTATAATACATTCTCTACATACCACATGTAGTATATTCACAGTTGAGACGCTGGGAGCCAACGAAGTACAAGAAGCTTGATAACATGCAAACTCGAGCTGCGCTCCAGAAATGCTATGGGTATTCCTTACGCATTCAATTTAAATATTATGTGTAATTCATATTTTTTCAATGCATAAAACACCCAGTACGCATCTTATCTGGAGCGCTGCAGTAGCCTATGGCCATTTCTGTGACCCAGAACATTTCGTGATATGGTGACATTAGGACACAATGGGTTAATTTCCTTGCTTTATACTTCTGGGGGCTTTGGTCTGAATCTGATTTGGTCACATGTGAAGCAGCCAAGTTACTGAAAGCCAAGGATTGGAGGCACATAAAGGATTCCTCATTCCCTAAAAAGTGAGCCCTCCGGTTCTGGCATAAGATGCTTGCAGGTGATGGGGGGGGAGGGTTACAAGCTACGATGTGCGGTTATCCTGTTAACATAAGGTGACCACATAGATCCAATCTCACTGGACAGGTTGGGGCAGTTCAAGTCTCAAAAACGTGAGAGACAGATTATGCTTAGGAATGTTGCGAGTTAAACTGTCCTTGTTAACCTGGCAGAATAAGGAGCTATTATGGAGGGGTTGGGTTCAGGAGGTTACAAATAGTTACAGCAGATGGAAGTAGGATGTTTACTAGCAGTGTGCACAAAAGCGGAAAAAAAAAGCAAAATAGCTGTGATTGATGAGCCGAGTCTGTATGGAGTCCAGTGTGAGCAGTGTGCTGGGATTATCCTCTGCCTGGAGCAGGTAGTTTGAATGTCTAACCCAAAGCAGAGAGAAAAAAGTATGCTGCATCCGGGATTGCCTTTGTCTGTAGAGGGCAGTGAATGTGGTTTGCCCAGAGCATAGAGGAAGGAAAGAAGCTGTGTGCCAGGCTCTCTCCTCCTGGAGTGGGTAGAATGAACTTCATGAACTGTTCAACTTCAGTCCCGCTGAGCCAAGAAGCCTGCAGTGTCTCAGGAACATGAGTGAACTATTACTTGGATAACCAAGAACAAACATAATCCAAGTTTTTTTTTTTTTGTGAAAAGGTGAAGAGAGTAAAATGTTCTCAGTAATTTAAATAGCGGTACAAAATGTGTATTAGGAAGGTGTCATAATGTATCATTGATTGTGCTTCATGCTCTTTACATATCGTCTCTTTAATGAAGCCCACAGGCTATTGTTGCTGTGGTGGAAAATACAAAAAACAAGCATCAATTCAGTGAACAACAAAGGTACACAGGTATCCCACTTGTTAGTACGTGTTTACTAAGGCTGTGAATACATCCTCTATTGACTGCACCTGGGTTAAACACTATAACCGGTACTGCACAAACACAAATCAGATATAAATCACACAATCCACAGCGTTTGATTGTGTGTATTTGGGGGATTGGCTTTATTTAAGGGCATTGTTTTGGTCAGATTTAGTAAACTGAGAACCTTTCATATTTATTAAAGAGGATTTCAATTAATAAATGAGAACTTCTCAGAACATTTTGGATAACAAAATAACTCCCTTCTATAATGAGATATATTGAATTGTATACTGTATTATTAAAATGATTGTGTTGCTGCCTAACTGGGTCAAATTACAATTATTTATGAACTTGGTAGAAAAAGAAAGTTCACTTATTAAGATTATAAATGCATTTGCACTATATATTTTAAATGATTTTGGAATAGGGAACTGGGACGGAAATCCATTATGCACACAATATTTACAGTAGGCTCCTTCAAATTCAGCAAAGAAATTCAGCAAAAATACATACATCATTTTTAAACAGTGTACAACATTTTACAGCTATTTTTCCTCATCTAACATCTTGTCCCATGATGGCTAACTGGAACACTACTGCAGCAGAGTTATCCTGGTTTCATACTCAGATGGCTTTTTTTTTTTTTTTTGGGAGGGCAACATTCTTTCCCTGCACTACTCTCACTGAAAAATAAATACATAAATGAATTCATACATAAACACAATTCTATGAAATTTACAGTCTGTATTTTATTTTAAAATAATAATAAAATACTGTACTGAAAATCTCTCTAATATCTAATATCGCTTCTGTTCAAATCTAACAAAACCATATATATATATTTTCAAACAAATATAAATACATACATGGAAAACTAGGGCTTCTAAACAGTAAACTTAACGTTTTGTTTTTAAAATCCCAACAACTACACGCTTGACCACAAAGTAGACTGAGAATTAATTTTATACATTACACAATTTTTTCTAATCCGCTAATACGACTTAGAGACTATGGTGGGTTTTTTTGGTGTTTTTTTTTTGTAATTTTACTAGATTGCTGGAAAAATAAATAAATAAAAAGTAACTGTCAATTGTAGCATACCAGTGATTCAGTCACATCAAGTGGACTAAAATGTGGACTAGAAAATCCTGCATCTGTAACTTAATCCTGATTGCAGCGTACCAAACAGATGATCCCAGCAATTGGTTTAACGGAACAAGTTAGACTGATAATGGGAACTAACCTACAGCCAAAAGTTTTGCATCATCCTATAGAATTAACACACTTTGCTTCATAAAGTCGAATGAAACCTGTTTAATAATGTTATGTTAATACAGTGTTCCTCATTATATGTTCCCCAGCTCCCTCTGTATAACCCATACACTCTGCATTTTGTACATCTTTATTATTTATATTACTTGTGCTTTTTTTTTTTTTTAATTCCCTTTTCACCAGCTCCACTCACTTTAATCAGTTAACCCGCCTTCTTCAGTATTTCAACCAATAAAAAAAATCTAAATCATAAGCCTACTTTTCTTATTTGTTGTTGCTCAACAGAGCGGCATCAGTTCCCGCATTACAGTACAGTGGTGATAGTTGTATCTACTGTAGTTTGAAATAAGGAGGCTATTGTCGAAAAAAGGTTTTAATTTGTAAAAAACAAGCAATAAATCAAACTGAGGAGGATACACAGCGTTTGACTGAAGCCACAGAGACTGCTCCCAGTCAAAGTACAAGTGAGTCCCCAGCGCTTTCTGAAGACGGTTTGTGCCAGGCCACAAATCCTCTTTAAATTCAGCCGACACAAGTAAAGGCTGCCATACACCAGACGCGATGCGATTTTTAAATTGGCGACTAGGTACTTTCTCAGCTACATGACCATACACAACAAAGTGACACAGAGGCGATGCGACAGGTTTGAAAACTGCCAGATGTATACAACTATGCAAAATTTCTATTGACAAAACTATGATCAAGACTGGTACATATTCGTCAACATGATGTGGAAATTATGAGTGTCTTCTCTGACGATATTTCAACACGTATGGCAATAAATCATACATAACAGGCTTTTCCAGTTCCTTCGAAATGGACTCCCATATTTTGTCTTTCAAATTTGTATCTTTATAATTGTGCTGGCCTTTGTCATAAAGCTCTGGGTATTTTTTCAATGGCAAGTATTATTGTTTCCTCTGTCATTTTGGATACTGCTTCACCCTGCAGGACCACGTGCATTGAAGCTGTTTTCGGATTGCTCAATGCCCGATTTGAAAAATAGGATTCAATGCTATTTATTTTGTGTCGCTTCAGTACTGCTCCAGCGTCGCCTGTGGTATAAAAGATACTTATAAAAAATATAAGTTCTATTCATTTTGTCGCATCGTTGCAGTTTCACTTGCTGCATCACGTCTGGTGGGTAGCATCCTTAAAGCCTAAACATGTGATG
Source organism: Acipenser oxyrinchus oxyrinchus (assembly GCA_030684275.1). Taxonomy (NCBI): domain Eukaryota; kingdom Metazoa; phylum Chordata; class Actinopteri; order Acipenseriformes; family Acipenseridae; genus Acipenser; species Acipenser oxyrinchus. The sequence goes on from CM060250.1 coordinate 80,919,086, forward strand.
ACTAAAAAAACAGATGCTTTTAAGAAAGACTATAGAAAATGTAACTCTCTCTGGGGAGATGCATTTTTCTTTACGGAATTAGCAAATAAAGCCATCTGTCTGACTTGCCAGCAAGTCGTGTCAGTCATGAAATGGAGCAATCTGGAAAGGCATTTTACAGCAGTGAACAACGATTATTCAGTCTCTTTTCCGATGCAATCTATAATTAGAAACTGAAAGCTTCCCCGAATTACCAGGAGCAGTTGTTAACTCAAGCAACTGAGCAGGTATCTGTAGTTACTGAAGCGTCTTTTTGAATTATATGGATTTTACTTAAACATAAGAAGGCTTTGAGTGACATGGAAAGGAGTGCTTCATTGAACCTGCTAAAATTCTTTACGCTAACTTTCCAAACAAAGACAAAATACTGAAAGAGATCAGTCTCTTGCCACTATCAGACACAACAGCTACAAGGTGATGCAAGACTCTTGGTTCTGATGTATTTGAACAGCTGATAACTGACTTGAACGTGGTGCCTTGCTTCAGTATAGTACTGGAAGAAACAACCAATTTCCAAAATATTGCACAGCTACTTGTCTGGGTGCATTTTCCAAAACAGTCCGATGGTGTGTTTTTAGAGGAGATGCTCTGTTTACTGCCTCTGCACATGTGAGAAGCTGACAAATTTCTTTGATCATCATAATGTACAGTGCGAGAAACTGGTTTCAGATTATACAGACGGAGCACCTTCATTGATTGGATGCGAAAATGGTGCCGTGTTGCTTCTCAAAAGTGCCAGATGTGTTAGAAAATGTGTTTCATACCATTGCATAATTCACCAGGAGGCTTTGGTTGCAAAGATAAAAGAAGGAGAACTCTCTCGGGTCATGGATCTGGTTGTAAAAATAATAAAACTACCTGCATGCACCAGCTCTTTCACAAGTTTCTCAGTCACTATGATGCAGGGTATAGCGACATCATTCTGTACAGTGAGATTCGTTGGTTGTCTCATGGACATGTACTTCAGCGTTTTTTGTCTCTGCTTCCAGCAATTCGGAAATTTCTAAATTGAGCAAGGCAAAAGCAAAGCAAGGTTTTCCGACCCTGACTGGATATTAGAACTTGCCTCTCACAGATATGACCGGACATTTAAACACTCCGAATCTCTCCCTGCAAGGCAAACGTAAGATGGCGAGTGACATACTTCAGTCTGTGTGTTCCTTCCCAGCAAAGTTCTGATCAACGACTTGCAAGGCGTAGAGTTCACACACCATTTTCCAAAACTTGAGAGCATCACCACTGACAGACCTGAGCTGAAGGATCACTATAGACCTGATACATTTGTGACCTACATGACTCAACTGAGGGAGAGATTTGAGGCACGATTTAGTGACTTTTGCAATAGGAAGGTGTTCCATTTTTTGCAAAATCCTTTTGTCATACCTGTAGAGCCACCTCTACTGAACTCACACAAATGAGGATGGAAACTGCCAAGTCTGACTTGGAACTTTTGGAACTTCAAGCTGACTTGCAAGTGATACATTCGACATGCTCCGTGCCTGAATTCTGGTTTACAGTACCCCAAGAAAAATACCCCACATTGGTATCCTGTGCTTTTAACTGTCCATGTTTGGCATCACAAATTTGATTTGGAACGCTGCAATTGGGATCTTGTTTAGTCTGATTTAGTAGATGATCTACCTGTGATGATTAACTTCTGGTACGCTGCAGTCGGGATTAGAAGGTGTACTAACTTTAGTCCAATCCAAGTGGACTAAACCTGATTAATCCACTAGTTAGACACATCTAAATTTGGTACTCTGCAACTGACCCTATTTGTCCAAAGGGCAAAGTATAATGGCAAAACTGGTTGTCCCTCACACAAATCTTGTTGTCCCGGGCATCGGGTGGTATGAATCGGACACATTCACAGCACTATACCTGTGTGCTTTAGACATTGCTATGCAGGTGCCGTAGGTAACCTAGTTTAATGGACTGCATACTGTGTCAAAATAAAGTTACAATGTAGTGCCATACGTAAAGTTTTACAGCTTCTAATACATCACTTTTTTTTTTAATAACATTAAAAAAAACTATTAGCCTTGAAATCAAACTTCATAAACCAGATAGGGTCAATGTTTTTTTTTTTTTTTTTAAATTACATATTCATGTTCATATTATTAATGCTGAAAGTCGTTACATTTGATCCCATTTAAAGATCTAAGACATTCCTTCACGCAAGGAAAATACATATTTGTTGTATTTTTCATACCAGTTTAAAATACTCTTAAGGTGTTAGTAGAACAATATATGTTTAATATTAAAAACACAATTTGACTAAAAATAAATCAAAACTTTAAAATAATACAGGTTTTATTTAAGCTGCAGGGAATTCTAGAGGGCATCTGAAGGCATGTCTAAATATTATATGCGGTTTTATATTTATTATGCATTAATGGAATGAAAACTCAAACCTGGCTCCAATCTGATTTACCTTAGGCCCATTTCCAAACTGATAGTTGATCCCTCTGTGGTGGGGCTCATTGATTAATTATACTACACATTAAAAATGAGGTCAAAACTTTAAAAAGCCACAGACTGCATGTACTGCACTGTATGAACAAATGCATTAATTAATTAATTTTGCCTTTAAAAGTACTAAAAAAATAATTCCAGTAAATGTTAATTAGAATGTATCAATCGCTCCTTGCAGATACATGCATGTTACATTCCAGTCACCTTCGAGAGGTTGCATGAAGTAACTAAGTTGATACTGAAAACATGTCAGCCATTGTAAAAGCTAAACTGAATTGTTTTTCCTAATTAATTCAAATTCCCAGAAACAACATTGTCATTTTTTTGGTTTAAACACTCTACCACTAAAATACCACTAAAAATAAAATAGTGATGGCAATACGTATTAGATAAGATTTACTGGAATTATGTTGTTAGTTCTCTGTATGCTATGCTTGTCACAGTTAATACAAGTAATATTTTATAGGAACTTTCCTTAAAATCCTCAGTTTCATGAGATTAACCTTTATAGCATACTCTATGCACTGCACTGTGGTTGCTGTAATCAATGGGGAGTCCTGTAATCCCATTTAGGAGACACAGCTACTGTATTGCTTGTGGATTGCAATGGCTGCTTCAGCATCCGTTGAAACTCCCTTCCGCTCACTAGTCTCCTCACGCGATCATGCAACTGTCCAGGTATTTAAGCAAAGACAGCAGCAGACAAGAATTTGATAATTCTGAAGAATATTCATGTAGTGTTTTTTAGTTAATAATGAGACAAGATGTAACAAATTGCACTGCAATCAAGGCAAGATTAAATAAATTAACATATAGATTGTAATCCTTTATAATGGCTACATACGCAGACTATCACACATCTACACACAGGTAAACACTTTAGTTTAAACCATTTCTATATATATATATATATATATATATATATATATATATATATATATATATATATATATAAAAAACACATTAATAAAAGGATTGCATTATATATTATGTAGCTGTGATGAAATTGTGATACACAACAACCCTAAATAATACCTCAGTGCCCACCTTGTCCTTAATGTTGGCATGCAGCATTACTTATTGTGGAATATGCTTTTAATTGTATTTTATATTAAATTCAAGTAAAGCAGACTCCAGCTTTTAACAGACGCTGTTTACAATTTACGTGGTTATTTAACCTGTGGGTGAACATTTCCATCATGCTAAATGTAATTAGCTATCTAGTTTAAAATGTTTATTATACATATGTTAGTATAAAATAAAAAGGACCGAAATCTCACCTTCAGATGATCAACAATGAGTCATCAACTGTGTCTCTGAAGTGAAGGGATTGTGAAGCACAAATAGACATTTTATCTGTCAACTACCCTTTCTTGACCAGTTTGGAATTCTATTTAGAGCTGTATCTTTCTGAAAACAGATATTACAAAGACACGTTGCGACAGGGTTTGCACATATTGTATTTAGCACAATCCCACCTAACCCACACATTTAAAAAGTGATGCATCACATTGTAATCCTTGAGTTTTATTCAATATAATTTCCTAAATGTGGGATATAGTTTTCAGACGAAGGATGGCATAGACAAATTGTAACTGTCACCGTGTCTTTAGTAACGCCCATGGGCAGTATGCTTCTTCACAGTTTATTATGTTTTGACATGAACCAACTTTTATTTTAATATTACAATCACCTTATGTATTTATCTAGTTTATGTTTATATTTTTGGTGTTTTATAATGTCTTACATTAAGAAGGGTTAAATAAGAATTCTCTGTCATTATGCCAAACTAAAATCAGGTTGAAACAATATTAATAGAAGTAGTTTCTCAGAATGTCCATGTTTAATAATAATAAAAATAATAATACAGTAGTCTCTGGCTAAGAGAACACCCCTCGGGAAGCAAGCAAAGTGTTCTCCAAGACGGAGTTAGCCACCAGACACAATATGAATCAATAAATCAATAAATAAATAAATAAATACATATGTATTACTTGTCATGACTCACGTGGATGAACATATGAAATGAACTGAATAAGTAAAAGCAAAACAATAGGCAAATGTAGCTAATAAACTATAATAATAATAATAATAATAATAATAATAACAGACAAACTAACATTAATAAAACTAAAGCAAAACAACACTGTCAAAAAGTGTGAACCGCTATGTACTATGAAATTAGCTGGAGAGTGTGTTTCGGGCCTGTAGCAGGGCAGGAGCCCTGCACATGAAGAGGGGGTTTGTGTGTGTATACGTTGTAAATAATATTATGTAATTGTTATTTACAACATATACACACACAAACCCCCTCTTCATGTGCAGGGCTCCTGCCCTGCTACAGGGCCATTACAATGGTCGGGGCTGCACGAGTGTGTGCAGGGTCCCAATGAATACAATTGCTGGTCGCTAAAATAATGAAGAACAAAATTGTTTTACATACCGGTAATAGTTTTTCAAACTTTTCAAAAGAAGTAAAACCATGGGTTGGAGGAAGGTACTTAAGTAAACCTCCATCAGGTTACTATAATAGAAGTGGAACTAAGGATTTTAGTTAACTAGCTTTCTTTACCACACCAGGGTTAGTTTTAATAAACAGTCATATCTCACTAAAACTATGTTTGCTTTGTTGAAAAGCGGTATAAAATCTATTATCCGAGGAATGTGAAGTGAATACAGACAATATCTAAGAGATTTCTTAAGTGGTACTGGAAATTATTAATATTATGTGACAATGCCCTATCCAGCTAGCAAGAATGAGATGGAGCTCTTGTGTACTGCAATAAGGCAGATGACAACCTCTTTACCCTCTAACCATCGCCTTGTTTATTTTTACCTAAAAAGAACACACAACTTTTGCCTATTTAGAATATGTACCTCCATGGTTCTGCAATGTATAGCAACATATCAAAGAAATTGCTATGTGGAGATGGCTGGTCAATTTCAAGTCATTTGTTGTACACACTTATGATGAAATCGTCCTGACGATGACCTAGCCCCCAGCATTAGATGCTCTACTTCAATTGATAAACAACTGAAAGGAGGACTGCAAGGTAAGGTCTCAGTGCAGGTTGAATCAACAATCATCATGTATACATTCCAGTGGAGTTGATGCACATTGCACTTACCTCATAGCCATAAATGACTCAATGTTGTTTTGTCCTTTTCTGTTCATTTATAATGCATCAAAAACTATGAAAAATATGCTTTGGGTATTGTCATTATCAAGCAGATAAAAAAAAATATATATATATATAAAAAAAAAAACAACAACTTGCCACTACTAAATTTAAGAGATTGCTAATGTAACGGGCAGGGTTGTGTCATATACTGCCCTTACAGATTCTGTCCCCTATTGGTGAGATGAGATGTGATGAGGTTAAAAGCTCTGAAACCACGAATGCAGAGAAGTCCAGCTCTTGTGCATAGTAGTAAGACGTCCACTTGCGATGTGTGTCAGGGTTCGTGCAAAGCCTCCCACCTTGCTACGTTAGGTGCCGACTCTGATCTTATAGACTGGGTGCAGCCGATAGCCAAGGTTAAAAGGGGAGAGTGTAACCAGCAGTGTTATGCGATATACTGCCGTTACGGATTCTGTCCCAGGTGATGACATGAGTTTAGAAGCTCTGAGCCTGCCTCTTCTGCATTGTGGTTAAGACACTTGCTTGCAGTCTGCATTGTTGCCAGTTTGCTCCCAGCCTCATCCTTGTTACACTAACATTTATAATAGAACGTGAATTGTAGGCTAACATTTGCCTGATAATAAAATAACCACCTCTTTATCAAAATTAGATAATATTTCAAGACCCATGCATGAATAACAAGATCAACCACTTTGGCTTCTGCAAGGTGTGGCCACTTAAAAAGGAAATCAAATGTTGGTGCATAATCAAACCACTGGCACATATGACTTAAACCACAATTGGTTCTTCAAGGACTAGAGCAAGTAGATGTTAGTTGGTCATAAAATGGGAAGAAGCAAAGATCTGTCATGGACAGGAAATCGAGGACGACTGCATCGTGTGTCTTTCAGGATTTGGCAAATGTCCCAGAAGACAACTTCCAATGCGTGAATGAAATGTGTCCATCAATACACACAGAATAACCTAAACACCAAATAAAGTGCCATACCCTTTACAAAAAATCTGAGGAAAAATAATGTGTGTGTTTTAAAAAAAATAAATTAAAAAAAATACAACAAGAAAATCAAGAATATTATATTAAACTATAAAAGATCAGTGAATATTGATATATACTTTTGTATGTCAGTCTTATTAAATGAGAAAGTACAATATCTGGAGGGAAACAAATGTCTCAGCTAATTGAATATATTTAATGTACTGTTTCTTCCAAACAAGGCAAAATAATATAGCATTTTGAAGAAGTAAAAGAGGGAAACATTTAGGAAGTCTTAAAGAGACACTTTAAAATATGCTTTTGACTTTTCTGACAACAGGCTACATTGCTGTTTACTTGTACCATGCCATTTTGCTTAGCTAATTGGAATATTGGTAGAATAGCCATTTTGATTCACTGGTAACACAACTACAGTATATAAGAGTAACTATTACTGGAAAATATAAATCAGATTTTACTCATATATCCCAGAAGCTTTGGTAACAATATTTCCAAAACCTTTATACAGCACACCCTCGCTATAACAAACCTGTTGGGCTCCAAGCCTTTTGTTCGTTATATAGAGGGGTTTATTATAGCGAAAGGACACATTCAAAATGAACAATAAACTGTTGGAGTAAATTGATGAGATGAGATTGTGAACAAAAGTAGAATTACATTATGGGTGAAAGTGGCCAATGAACATTTTGACTGAAACTCCTGGGGCAAAGCCAATCCCCCCACCCACTGAGCACGCATTAAATACAAATACATGCAAGTCTCTTCACAGTGCTACACCTAGAATTCCCACATGTAGTTTATTAAAAGGAAAGTGTTAAACAAACAAAGAAAAGCAAGTACTGTTCTTTAGAAGGTAATTATTTCCCAAGTAAGGCAGTTCAAAATACTTGCCATGTCAAAGGCGGTGTTTTACTATAGAAAAAAAAATACTTCACTCTGAAGCAAATGCAAAGACTTTGATTTATTCAGGAAAAAAAAAAAATTCAACAGTATAAACTTAGTTGCAGGAACGACCAGTCAAGTGTTGTTTCTTGTTTTATACCATTAAAATGGTCTTATTGCTCTAAGAAATTGTGTCTTTGCTTGCTTCTGAATATCGTCCATTGAGTTAGAGGGCAAAACAATAATATAAAACAATAATGTAACTGCTGTTAGTGCAACAAGTCATTTCTTACTAGTTTTAAAATATTTATATTTTTTTACTTTAATATTCAGGCAAGTTTTACACTTGCTTCGGACCAGGTACATTATTTATATCTTTAACCAGGGCTGACGGTGCGCAGAACAGCGGGGAGAGTATAAGCAATTAAGGTTTAATTACCTTATATAATTAAGGTTTAATTACCTTACGACTCAGGTGCGTGCCTTTAAAGTAAGATTAAACTATTGTTATTATTTATACACAAATAAGCTTACTTGACTTGAAAAACATCTTAAGCAAATTCCTACTTGGCTTGCTTGAATGAGTAGTACACAACAAACTTCAAAATGAAAGCTGAAAATTTATTTTAATAAACAACAAGTTTTTAATGGGGAAAAAAAACATTTCTAAAGTAAAAACAGGATTCTGTTAATTTGCAATACCACTGCTTCAGATAATTACCAGTGCTTCATAGCAGTAACATTTTATTTAGAGTTGTTGTTGAACTTAAACCCGTTCATGGCCCCGCAGCAACACGAACCTACTAAAGTCCTTATTTAAAAACAAAAAATACATAAATAACCGTCTGAATATAATTTAATTAATAGAAAATAAGTCAAACTAAACTAACAATTACCTAGCCTATATTTTATTAATCATTTTTTGTAGTATTCAAACTGCCCAGCATCTTCTGTTGCAGTCACAAGAAACCATAACAAAACATAGAATAGTGTGTATACACAGAGCAAAAAAAGTAGAGGTGCAAAATATATCGCTTGCCTCCCCTGTGCTCTTCGGGTTAGGTGCCTATGGTCTCAATCAAGTTACAGTTCAACAGGAGAAATATACTAAAAGGTCACAAGTCATCAAGTACGTGCGAAAAAATTATACCCCGACCCAGGTTTATTTGGCATTTCTACATGAATCATAGGAATGGACCTGGGAGAAGCCATTTTGATGGAGTTCAGTCTACAGACGGAGCACTTTCACCCATGTTACATGTACCTGTTCGTCCCACGTATGCAGTATTCTGCGTTTGCTTTATCCTATTCATTAAAAAATTAAAATGCAGCACAAAAAGCAAAAATCCCAAACTGAAGCTGAGCATTTATTCAAACTAAACATTAATCATTTCAAAGTGCACCAAATTTCACTCCAACGTTCAAGAATCCCAAACTGAACTTTTAGTCCAAATCAACCTGACATGAAAAGTTTGACATAAAAAGTTAATTAGATCCTTAAGTTTTTTGTCGTTGTTTTTCTTTTAATCAATTTTGCTTTGCTGCATGGTTGCTTAACAAGCCAAAAAAGTGCCTTTTGACAACCTATATTCATGACAGAGATATGCCTGCATTACTCCTTTTTCCAAACGATCAATATAGTTTCCTGCTTTGTTACAACATAAAATGATTTTCGTTTCGGAGGCGTAGCTACACAGCGCGCACTTTTTATTAAGACAAAAGAGTTGACTTCACTGTGGAGGTGGCATCCCGTGTGTACAGACCGGGATGTTGACAGTGTTTTTATATGATTTTATTTATTTATTTATTTTTATTCGCGGTCCAGGGGGCAGGTTCGTTATAGCGAAGGTTAGTTATAATGAAGGGCGTTATAGCGAGGGTGTACTGTACGACAACTGGAAAAACAGTGGCGCTGGAATAAAAAATAGTGGTACATCATCCACTGTTTTGGAGACTTAATGTGTGGTGGAATTTACTATTGCAAAATGTTATTCTCCTTAAGGTCTTGGTATTAAATCCTTAATGTTTTACTCGTGATATACATAGCATGCATTTTTTTTTTCTTCTAGCAGAAGATACTATGATTGTGTTCATGTGTTACTTTTTTAAATTGATACTAATAAATTTTTTAGGATAACCAATTAAATTTAAAAGATTGCTTTAATTTGTATTATATTTCCTAGTTTAGTTGAGAGATACTTGAGTTAAATATAACAAAACAAACAAAACAAAAAAACAGGTTAGCTGCTCATGCTACCTTTCAATTGTGTTATTTTATTTAACAAGATGTCACAAATTGTGAGTTCTTAAAAACACCACCAGTCAATTGTGTCTGTCCTTACTAAAGCTGTTTGGTCCGCACTCAGTACAGTTCGGTACGGTACGTTTGGTGTGATGTGTGAACAACAAAGTCTACTTGGGAGACTAACCATACTTTTTTTATAAAGTACAAAACTGCATTGATGTGCTCAGCATGATAATAGCAGAGTCATTTATTAGGTGGTGTTAGCACCATTCAAAAATAAAATAAACAATCTTATGGATTATTTGTTTAATCATTCTGATTATGTGTTCATCATGTTTAAATGGCAATACTAATAGTTGATCTATTTTTTAACTGCAACAATACTGCAGCAATACTTCAATAGCTGTCATCTTTCAAGATACCTTGTTGGAGACTGTAAACTTCCGGTCCACAGACCACACAAAGGAACATAGTGCACTTGCAAACTGCATTGTGAACACAAACAAACTCGATCCTTAAAAAAAAAATTGGAAAAGGACCAGAAAAAAAAAGAACGTCTCAAACAGACCCAGTGTGAATGCAGCCTAAGATGAGAGAAAAGTAGCATTCCCTATACTCAAAGAATTGAATTAAGCAAGAATAATCAAAAAGGTGGGTCTTTATAGTCTGTTTAGCCCACTTGGTGTAGGTTTTGCCTCAGACAACGCTCATTTCAAGTGGGTTAAAGCCAGAATAAATAACCGTCTTTGAAATAATCATTGGGATTAGTTAATAATTTGCCTCAAAGTTCTGTTCTGCACAAGACTGTTAAAGTTTACACGTGCCTGGAGAAGCTGGCTGCCAATCAGATCCGCAACCTATTGTCACTGGGTATAGATAATGACTTGATTGTAACCTAAAACTGATATTACTGAACAAGGGAGTTCCATTATTACAGAGGAACATGCCACAAGTGTAATTTTCACTATTATTGTACAACTTTTTAAAAATGTATTTATCTTCTATCTGAAATAATCATTGTTGTCCACTTGAGAGCGGGACTCGAAGCTTCTCACAGCAAGTAATGGTTTTCAAACAGGTGTCATTAATTAGTGTTATCTCTCAACTGTGCTTTATTTGCTGTTCCATTATTGACCACCATGGAAAACAATGGGAGAGCAGTGTCAGGTTATTCTATAATGGCAGTTAATGACCTGCTGGGGGAGCTAACCAACCTCTGCAGGTTACTTTCTGCCAGTAAAGGACAGACATAAGAGCCATTAGCACTATTAGAAATTGTATCGTTTCAGTATTACATCAAAACAAATGGTTATCTTTTTTAGGTTTTTAGAAAATAATTGTTTACAATCCTGCTGAGTCCAGCATTCCATCAGGTTTATTGCAATAGTGCCCATCGATGAAGGTTCTGCAGTCTGGAAGATGATGCCGACAGGAGTTATGAGTCCCAATATAGTTTAAATGTCAAATCCTTAGAAGAATCTAGGGTACAGTACAGATTTTCATGACACCGCATACAGTCAATGTGTCTTAATTTCTGCTCCATTAGCTTTTGTTAAAGTCTGTCATTTCAATCTGTAGTTTCAAAGGTTCAACTTTCTGAAGCTCCAATGCACACTTAGGACATGCAAAGTACATGTCAGATATGGAATAGCTTTTAATACAGTAATAACAAAAAACATGATCACAGCCGATGGTGTGTGGCAATGTTGGCCATTCACCACACAGAGCACACTCTCTGCATTGCCTGGCTAGTGTGGCATCACTGATCTTGAAACCGTTAAGGGGGTAAAACCAAGAGCATAGTCTTGATTTTAGCTTTCGTGTGTTGATAAGTGGGAAAAGAAAAATCAGAAATTCGGCAAAGCCATGCCATAACAATTCTCTATTCATATATTTAAATCCCACTTGACAGATGCCGTGAGGTCTACTAAAAACTGCTCGGATTCCAAGAAATCGTTCTGCCAATGTGGGAAATCTTCCTTTTTGAAGAAAGATAAGAAAATTCAACAGACTTGCAGCTTTTGTAAGGCCACATATTATTCCGATGGAATATTTTGCTTTGTGAAATGCAGACTCTGTTGGTCGGTTAGTGAATAAGTCAGGAGACCTCTCTTGTAGCCACTTTTCTCCAATTGTGCACAATGCATACCGCAATTTCTGTTGTCGGTTCATTAGTTGGTAATTTTGAGCTTGAGATAGGTCATTCTTGTATCTGATGCTCAAAAGAGATTGTCCAACTGTGGCACTCTGGGAATAAATGGTAAATCTCCACAAAAGAAGCTGCAGAAGTGCTTTTAGCTCTGGTTCAAAGTGGGTTAACTGTCCAGGTTTAAAATGCTGAAAACACTGGGTGAACTGTGACCAAACAAGCTGTTCTAAAGCTCTATCCAACTCAAAAGCATCAAGCTGACTTATTCTTAGAACTGGAGTAATAGCACTTGAACTGCCTTCCGTGAAATGCATGTCTCCTCCAGTGTCATCTACAAGCATAAAAGAAAAATCGTTATGCATTTTTACATTTAAGTTTCAAATCTCGTTTCATGTGTAAAACCTGTAAGAAATTCCCTTTTAGCTCTGCAGTGCACTAGCACAGGAGGGCTTATACTGTTCTATCAGGAGGTTCAGAGTGTGGACAAATCACATCACAGAAGATTATCCAAACAGCACAAGCTGAGCAATACAGTAAACATTCCCCATGTGTAACTACTTTCATTTGTCATCCTTTGTATGGGTGCAAGCACCCCAGTGTCCTATTATGAACCTTACTAGTTCCCTTATGCAATTGTGATATGTCATTCTTCTGTCAACAATATATTAACATACAGGTGGTCAATTACAGCAAATAGTAAAACAGTAAATTCTGCTGACTGTTTTGACCATACTAAAATAAACTGAATCTGGAAACAGAAGTATGCCCAAAGATTGGTATAGTTTACTACTACTAGTTACTGTAAATAACCCAAACATGCTTTTTTAAACCTCACTTTACTGGCTCCCGGTAACAAATACAGGGTCAGAATGTTAAATGATTTATTTGTTTAAAATGCTTTCTTCTGCGATCCCAACAGACTACAGTATGTAGTGGAAGGATGCAGCCATCTGTAGTCTGTACTAGGGTATAGTAGTTAACAGAGACAAATTACATCTTCACTCCACTCTGGGGATACACATTCTTGATATTCTTTTCAATGCTTTTATTGAGTAGTTTACAAGTTATGAATTACTATACAGGCTAACTATAACGAACCCCCCTGGGACCTGGAGAAATGTTCGTTATCAGGGTGTTCACAATAATAAGGTTTGGCATTTTTCTGTATCAGTACTTTTATGAAGATTCCGTCACATTGATCAACATTTGAACGGTATTGTGACAAGGTATTCGTCACATGTGTGGGTAACCGCATTGCAAGACAGAGGAGTGGGAGTTGAAACGCAGGCACAGGCCCGCAGGATTTATTAAATACAAAACAGAAAGTAAACCAACGATGGTAACGCACAGAGGACACATGCAAGACAGGCAGGCAGCAAGTCTCAATCGAGTGCTCGTCTGTAAACAATCATTTGATCAAACATAACTCCAAAAAGCACACAAAACAAACCTGTTTCCACATAGAAATTACACCAACACTAATTCCCCCCAGTGGTGTGTTTAAAAAGAAAACAGTAAAGAAATGAAAAGGGAAAGAATGTACACTTACACACTGAATACAGTAATTACATGTCCTTTCTCATCAAAAAAACTACCCAGCGTAGATTGCTCCTCACGCCCGTTGACTGGTTGCAGTTTGTGTGAAGATGACTGACAGGCAACGATTGCATTTGTCATGCATGATTCGTACTACAATAGGGAATCTTTGAATTAGCGTTATCTTTGAATTAGTCAACCATGGTGTTTGTTTTCACTGAGAGAATAACACACTTGACACTGGAGAAAGTTCAGTGTCAGTCAGAACTGAGATTGTTGTATCTGGGTTGATCCCGTACGTGATCGTTCTAATAGGGCTAATTTGCATTGAAAAAAAATCGGTTCTTGGGGGTTCTGGGATCGTTAAAAACGGGTGTTCATTATAAGAAGAGTTTGTTATAGTGAAGTTAGCCTGTATTTTATTTGGGAACATATTGACAGAAAACTATCAATAGTATTGCTGCAATTGTCAAGGGCCTGTCAATTAATGTAATTATGAGAGGGCCACATAGGTGTTAGCTAGGCCAAATAACATCTCCTAAAGGCCTGCTATCAATACCAGGATTATTATTGACAAGTTTCCTGAGACTCACTGTACTGCCAGATATATTACCACTAGGCACTTTTGTCAATGCATACTGCCTATAAAAATTAAGCATTTCAATTTACAAGGCTTTAACAACAGGAACTGGAAATCTATGATTTTTAAGTAATCTTCAAAACATGGAGTCAATGGCTGTATTTACTGCATTGTAAACAAAAGACTTGTCTTCATAGAGTTCATGCAAGGCACATCAAATAATTGCTCAGGAGATACTGAAGTGGCATAGAATTATTTTAAATAACAATAGCCAGGACTTGATTAAAGAGAGACTGTACATTTCAGCCAATTTCACTTAAATTAGTCTATAGGTTTCTGGGTATACATCTGCATAGATCACAGCAAGTACCATCTGTTATTTAGCCTATATTTCAATCACAATCTTGTATTTCTTTTCCACTTAACAGTAGCTGGTCATAAACTATGTTTTATTTTACAAATAAATGTGTCCTCAATCGTGTAAAAAGCACAGTCAGTGAAAGATTATAGTCAAATGCAAAACAGTAATAAAGTATGGTAGTTAAATAAAATGTACATTTTGGCTATGTATGACTAAACATAAGTCATACTAGATACTGCACTTTATAGAACACTTACACTATAGATGTAACATTTAGAATTTAGATGAATTATATCATTGTTTTATAATTATTATATACCCCCCCCCCCCCGGACAGCTTTAAAAATAAAATTATAATGTGCTGCCAGAGAGCTGCACCGCTGCAGGCCATTGATAAGGCTGTATTTTTTGTGAAATGTACCCACTGCAGTGTAATATGTAGATCCCCATAAAATTCCCCATTTCTGAAAGGATTGTGTAAATGACAGTAACTGAAAAATAAAGTGTTCACTTCCCTGGCATTTTTATATAGTTATCTTCCTTGGCATTTGATTAATATAGTTAATTTCCTGGCATTTTACTTCACTCACTGCAAGTTACCACTAAGTTTTGAGTGATTTCATTAAACATATAGAGTCGTTAATATGTCAAGGAGGGTTATGGGTTAACGGAGGTCAAATATGAACAATTCTTCTAAATATGCATTTAAGTCACTTTGCATTTTACTGATCCAAATACTGTAAATTCCTAAACGGGTCTGATATTCTTAAGTATGTGCAAAATGTCAGACAAAAAACTGATTCAGGTTATACAATGCCTAAATTAATTGGGGGTAATAAACTAGTTACGTAGGTTCCAGCCAAGTTTAATACAAGTTCTCAAATGCTGAATTTACATTTAAAGTCTCTTATGGAAGGCAATGCTTACGTTGTCCTGAGAGCAAAGAATGGTATCAGATACTATCAGTCCCCATCTCACAGGATATCTGTCTGTACCCGCCCTGAAGACTGAGACTAGTATGGTGTAATATACTGTAGGACTGCATAAAAATGTACTGCGTCTGAGACAGTATGCTAATTTACCCTTTACTTTTTACACATTGTGTGCCGTTGACTGTCTCGTTGCCGTGTCTAGCCACTCCTATTTTAATTTTAATATGTGTGTATTTATAGAGTGATATTTAGTGTGTATTGCATTGTGTTTGTTTTACTGAACTGTGTGGAGAAAAATTTACCCAGATTAAAAAAAACGCTAACCACAACGGTTTACTTTCACATCAGCAGTAAAGGGACTGAAAATGCAAAGGTTTCTAGTTGGGCTTTTGATTACGACTGGAAAACTATGGGACTCACACAAAATGTCACTATATACAGTTACATATTTTAATAAACTTATTATAGTTACCCATATTATTTCGACGTGGGATAACACCTCCGTCTTGCCCTCGATCAACTCACAGAAACAGGACTTCCGGGCTCTGCTGCTCGTTATCCGCCCCCTAGCAACCATGCAGCCAGTCGTAAAATGTTTGTCATGGAAACGTCACGGGAAGCCAACCACAGAGCTGAGTCGCACTCTGCTTGATTTGTGGTGGCAAAGACGAAAATCTCAGCGCGAGAGAGACCGAAGGGAGGAGACATTAAATTGTTTATCAACTCTCAACCAAACCCTCGACTGCCCCGATATACAGAAATCATAGCCAATCATTTCGACAGTTTGGTTATTATCTAATATTATCCAATCTGATAGCTAATGGGTGGGATTTGTGGGTTACAGTTTGGTTGACTTTTACAGCTGTTTGTTTGTCTGTTGGTCGTTTAACGAATTCAACAACTGGTGGATGCAATAGTTTAAAGAAGTGTGGTTTTGATGTGTGATACAGGCTTATCGCCATATACTTTTAACTGTATTTTAATTATATACAGAGCTGGATTGTTAAAAGTGTAGCTATATAATTTTCGTTGATTAAAATAGTAATTTTGTTCTTGCAACTTTGCTTAATTTACTGTCGTGCTATATATATATATATATATATATATATATATATATATATATATATATATATATATATATATATATATATATTGTATTTTGGTATACTAGAAAGTACATAACTACATTTATAGTAATCAAAAAAAACTTGTTGTACATGCATATCGCATTATGGCTAGTACTAGTAAAGAACTGATTTTAGGAGAATTTCAGTTGCCAGACTGTACCCGAGACGATGAATCTGTACAAGTGTCTAGTAGTAGAAGCCAGTGCTTATCTTTGGCAGATAGAGAGAGCAACAATTTCCAAGGCCCAGTAACACATAATATGAAACTTCTATTGAATGAGTTCAAAGGACTTTACGAGGAGAAGCTAAGGCGCCTTGAAGTTGAATCAGGAGATGAGAATAATGAAGAAGTGCTACGCGTAAGTATTTAGGGATTTTTTTCTTCTTTTTATTGTAGCAAATAGTGTTGTCAATTACATGTTATGCATGCGAATTAAGATTGCAGCTGTTTTTTGGTTATGTCAAGGATCATGATGGTATGGACTGACCTGTTGCAAAATAAATAAATAAATAAATAAACAAAAAAAACAACAGTTAATTCATAGCGCTTAGATCAGTGCATAGATGTTATGGACCTTGCCAAAATGTGAATGAACCAGAAATTGCTCAAAAGTCAAATGTGCTACATACTGTTTATGGGACCATTGCCCCGATAAAGCTCAAACAATGTGTTTGGAATCATTACTATGTCATAATGCACGCCACAAACCAAATTTATTGGAATTTTGTGAAATTTGAAGATTTGGAAATGAAAATGATAGCTTTTTTTAGGTGAACCTTGGTTGGCCCTTAGCCTCAAAGTAGAGTATTGTTTTTTTACATTTCTGTTGAACATCAAAAAACAAACAAAACCCAATTTTGCTCATAGAATAAAGTCATTTGAAGTGCACCCGGTGATCACAGTTTAAACAATGTTTGACAACAGGCACTCCAGTAGGTTGTTTTTTTTTATTTTAAATGTCAGTTGGACTCATTACTTCTTCTTCCCAGCATGGTTATGCCTTGTACTTTTGGGCTTGATGTCTCTGCACTTTGATATTGTTTGATATAGGTAGCTTACTATAAGGCGACACACCAACATTCTTCTGGCATTATGAAAGCTAAAGGTCTGACTTGAAGTCTTCCTTAAATAAACAGATTGCAGAGACTTGCGCGTAATAAAATAGAAGGTGGGATTTGCTGTTTAACAAAAGTTTCGATGTCTGATACTGCTAGGGGTCATTACATGTCAAATCAGTGGGCGTGGGTGTGGCCCCTGTGTGTGTGCCTTTATTTTACAGCAAGATGTTACAATGTAACGCATTAAAATAGAAAAATATCCCAGGAGTTAAAAATAAGTTGTGTAGGACTTACTTTACCCCAGTGAATTAACTACAAAACAAAGGATGCCAAATAGCAGTTAAAGCTAAATGTTGTTTTGTTTATTCCCGAAATAAATAGTACATAAAGCTGACAAAAGCATTTTATTTATTTTTTTCTTTTTTTCATTCCTTGCCATTGTCGTTTCTTCACAGTAAACAGTGGCCATCGACTTACTTGTGCCTTTTGTAGCTGAACAAGCAAACGAAAACTGAAATGAACTTTAAACACTTCAAATAAAACAAACATGGAAATGGCGTTGTAAAGTGAAGGGGAAAAAAACTCACCATTTTGGTTCTCGTTTATTAAACATTCTACATAACAGAAAGTCGCAACAAAATATATATATAATATATACAGTCTATATAAAAATCACTTCACAATATTTTCAGGAAGCTGGGTACTGTTTAAGCGGGGCATTTCAGAATGACATACTTTCCTTTTTTTCTGTCCCATGAGATTCTGGCTTGCTCTAAAGCAGCACAATGCATTTTTGTCCCAGATGGCTTTCCATAGAGATCACTATGCTTGCGTGCGTGCGCATAATCTGGTTTGTTTACTTTTTCCTGTCTAAAACTTTTAAATACAGGCTCAAGAGCTGCTGTATTGATTATTTGTTTTTTTATATATATATATTAATCACACATATCAAACAGAGCTCTTTTTCATTTGCCATTTTTTTAAACTGTCACGCAAATTCTGGTGAGATGGTAAATAAGTGCAAGGTATTTTTGTAATTTCTAGTGCATACAAACATCTGAATTTTGTATCTGAATACATGTCAAAAAATATTTGTTCGGATATTTGTCCCAGCACTACTAAGAGTACAACTATAATAAGCAATACTTGTGAGTTATTCAAATATGAAAATAGCTTCTGCCCGTTTATTCTCACTCTCTCTAGAAGCTGAATCCAACTCCTGATGTACAGGTGTTTTAGTTACATAAGATACAAAATCCTTGCCAACTATTACTGCTGCTTTGAGGAATTCTGATTTTTCTTGACGTTCTTTCAGTTTTGTAATTGCTGAACCCCAGATTTTTAAAGGACGTGTATAATCTGTCAAGTTTTGTACTGTTCTTCTACCAAAATGCATGCAATATTTACAGTAGGCTCCATCAAATTCTGCAAAGACAAAATATGTTTTTTTCTTTTGTTTATTTATATTATATACTTACTTTTTTAAAACAGTGTACAACATTTTACAGCTATTTTTCCTCATCTAGCATATTGTCCTATGATGGCTAACTGGAACACTGCTGCAGCAGGGTGATCCTGGTTTCATACCCTAATTGCTTATTTATTTATTTATTTATTTATTTGGGAGGGCAATATTTTTTCCCTGCACTACTCTCACTGAAAAATAAATACATAAATGGATTACTACATAAACACATTGCCATGAGATTTACAGTCTGTATTTTATTTTAAAATAATAATAACATATTGTACAGATAATCTATAAGCATTTAATTTCTATCACTATAAACATTTGTCAATCTTCATGTTTTGATAGTTTCACAAATCGATGGATTGTGCATCTCCAATAAAGAACTAATTATATCGAATATGTACTGTAAACACTTAAGCAATTCAGTTTTCAGAAACTTGCATGGCTCTCTGTAAATGTACCCAGAGTGTCTTTCTAGCAACAGCACAAACGTATGAAAAATAAATAGGCCTAAATAAAAACTGCTTGTCCTGGCAAAGTATAATAGCAAAACCTGTTGTCCCGGACGTCAGGCGATACAAATTGCACACCCCAGCAAGCTATGAAAAAATGTTTTAGCTCTTAACTCCAAATAGTTTCCGAGATATGGAAGGCTGTAACTTAGGGGCTATCACCCTATTTTCGCCTCCCAGAGGTTGTGAAAAATCTCACACATTGCAGTTACAAGCTAATAAATATTTATGATAGGGCTGTGCAGTTTTCCATGTTAATAGATTTTTAACCATAGATTCCAAAAATCACATATTCTCTAGTTACACATTTCATGGTTAAATTGAGCAATGGTCAGCAAGGATTTTTTTTTATTAGGGAGTCCTAATAGAGGTCTAACTGTTTAGAATTTCAATTTTGGGATCTTTCTCTATTCCTGAGATTGCGGATTATACAAAAACATTTTTTTTATTAGCCAGGTGGAATTGCATTTTCAGGCTATAGTCTATTCCAATTAGGGGAAAGAAAGTGATTTTTTGATAAAAAGGCTTAAAAAATTTAGTATTTTAATATATTGTTTGTTTCATGAATTTTGTTGTGTTTAAAATATGCCCTATGATGTGGGGTTTTGTGACAGGATTAAGAAAAGCTTTTAAATGTACCAGGTTTTCAATTAGTTTTGAGGTATGTGGCACTTCCAAGGTAGTAGGGGTGCCGATGTCATAGTGGCATGTAGCGCCCAGGGTGGAGAGTGGAACATTTGTGTGGGAAATTTTTGCAAAAAAGGATTAAAGTGGTGCATTGTACAGAGGTCGCATTAACACAAAATGTTGTGTCCTAGATGCAAAATAAATCCATTGGTCAGAAAAAAAAGGTTGTCTTGCGTTCACGGGATGCACAGAATGGGAAAGGTACGCAGACATGCATATTCGTGGTAATCTTAAAAAAAAAAAAAAAATGTTCTGGAATAAAACACCATTGATTTAAGTCTTGTAGGTGGCAGCAATAAGCCTCATTTGGCTTACGCAGCAATATTATGAAGAATATTTTCTTTTAGACTTTTCTGGCGCCAGACCAGTGTCTGTGACAATATGGTGAAGCAGTTGTCAATCGAAAGTTTTTTTGCTAAGCAGTCAGCATCTTCTGGGGATTCTCATGAAGATCACCCATCTGCATCTCCGCCATCTACTTCTGACTGTACAAGTACTACTGTGACCGAAGCAGTTGCAAGCAGTAATAATGCAGAGAAATGCAAACGAAAAATATGTTCTTATAATTATGAATGGGAGATGAAGTACCCATGGCTTGTTTATCGAGATGTAAAGATGTACTGTGTGTGTGTGTGTGAAAAAGCTGCTGGGCAAAAAAATGCATATACATGCAGGAATCTTCACTTAAGACACTATACAGTGATGCTGTTGCTGTCAGTGTTATTGGAATGCAGTGTTTTGGAATGAAAACACACGTAGATGAAGGCAACAAACAGTGCTTAGAATCCCGTCTCGTCATGTGAATGGTCTACAGTTAGTATATAGCATAAAGAAAAAGTGTTCTGTGTTCATATATATATATATATATATATATATATATATATATATATATATATATATATATATATATATCTATACACAGACAGAGATGGTATAAACTACGATATAACATGGAGTTTAAACGTTAATAAAAATGTACCAAAATGCACATCCCTAAAGTTGATTTAGCTTTTGTGTTAACTACTGATAGTTTAGTATCTGATGGATGGGACGCAAAACGTTGGGCATATGCGTTTCAGGAATGCATGAACAGAAAAGCTATATATATATATATATATATATATATATATATATATATATATATACATACATACATTTTTTATTTAGGAAGGCCATATGCGCCTCAGGTAGCTCGGTTACAAAGGCGTCCTAGGAAGAACAGCAGCAGGTTACAGGTTTTAAAAAATAAAAATAATAAAAACGCATAATGAC
Source organism: Acipenser oxyrinchus oxyrinchus (assembly GCA_030684275.1). Classification (NCBI taxonomy): domain Eukaryota; kingdom Metazoa; phylum Chordata; class Actinopteri; order Acipenseriformes; family Acipenseridae; genus Acipenser; species Acipenser oxyrinchus. Next base: position 80,940,550 of record CM060250.1, read on the forward strand.
AAGACAATACACAAAGTACACATTAAATTTACACAGCATGTACACAAGGCCTTTTTAAGTACTGGAACAACAGTTTTTTGAAATTACAACAGAGATGTCAGATCTAAGTCCTGCGAGTAACAGGTTCCAGTCTTTTTCACGATTTTCCCCAATTTTCTTCCCGCAGTACTTTTTACAGATGGTATATTAAAGTATTTTGTGCCACAGACATTCGTAGAATGTATTTACAGGTAAACTCAGAAAACAAGCTGTTAAAATAAGCTGGTAATGTGCTGTGCCTCTTTAAAAATAATAAGATTCCAATGATAATTCCTTCTGTTAGCAGGTGATAGCAAATGTAATCTAGAATACAAGCTGCAGTGATGCTCTAGTGGAGTACACTGAAGTACAAACCTACAGATCCTATTATACATTGTATCGATCTTCTTCAGTGATTCCTTACTAGCAGTCCTGTAGATCACATCGTTATAGTCTAGAGCAGGGAACAAAAGTTGTTGGGCTAATTTAAAACTTGCTGTAGAGCTTAAACAGTGGCGCTGACCATACAATACTCCAAGCTTCCTACCAATTTTACTGCATAATCTTTAATATGTTTTTCAAATTTAAGAGTTATGTCAATATAAACCCATACATATTTAAAAGTGTCAACTCTCTCCAATGGTGTAGTATTACAAGTAACAATAGAAAGATTTCAAACCATTTTTGAAGTTCAAGAAAATCGCTCTGAAGTATCTAAGTTAAGTCATCAATATTGCCGGACTATAGTAAACCTCAGTATAATCCGCATATATACATGTATGTACAAAACTTTTCTTGCAAATATTAGGTTTTTCATTTATAAAAATAGAAAATAAGAGGTCCAAGAATTGACCCTTGCGGGACACCTAGGGATATGGGCATGAAGTCAGAGATCTTTTTTTTCAAAGACAACAGCTTGAGAATGTTCCGATAAATATGATTTAAACCACAACCATGTAATATCTGTAACTCCAAGTTTACTTAACTTGTTGAGAGGTATTGTATGGTCAACTAGATCAAAAGATTTAGGGAAATCAGTAGAAATGGCACCAATACACACACATACAGTACATACATAGAGGTCTCAAAATTATAGGTGGTCAATGCTGCAATTGCCGTAGGTGCCCTTCTCGATTGCTGCAATGCCCCTCAAAATGTATGTTTATTCAGGGCCATTATGGTCGCAGTGCCCTTTCAGCTACAGCAACTAGATACACCTGAATTAGGAGATGTTTGGATCCAAACAATAACATGGTTACATGATTTGCGTGGTTAAGCCGCATCAGGAGGCTGTGTGGTCCAGTGGTTAAAGAAAAGGGCTTGTAACCAGGAGGTCCTCAGTTCAAATCCCACCTCAGCCACTGACTCATTGTGTGACCCTGAGCAAGTCACTTAACCTCCTTGTGCTCCGTCTTTCGGGTGAGACGTAGTTGTAAGTGACTCTGCAGCTGATGCATAGTTCACACACCCTAGTCTCTGTAAGTCGCCTTGGATAAAGGCGTCTGCTAAATAAACAAATAATTAATTAATTGTAATCAGCGAAAAACAGCAACAAACAAACAACGAACACTATCCTTTCAAGAACATGGATTTGTACCGTGCATAACAATACCATCTCAAATAAGAGACCAGAAAAACAAGTAGAAAGCCTTGCACAATCTGCAAAAAAAAACAAAAACAAAAAAAAACAATTGCAAAACATGATCTTTTTTCAGGTCATATACTTACAAGTGGTTTTCTTTCAGGTTTTTCTTTAAAAAAAAAAAAAAAATACTGTAACTAACTTATATGTTTCAATTTCCGTTATTCCCTTATTTTAATTTAGTTATTTTTTCCCAACAAAAATGGTACAAAATACTATTCTACATTGTATTACAGTGTTTATTATTATTATTATTTGTCCATCTTATGATAAAACAGGGCTCCAGACTAAAATGGTCGCAAAATTACATGGAAACACACACAACCCTAAAGTAATACCAAAATAGAGTGAGAAAAAGATGAGACTTTTTTTTCTTCCAGGTAAATTGTGCCATTGATGTTTGCTTTCACTTTTCTTTCAGATGAAAGTAAGGATCCTTCATTCGTATGTAAATGATTTGAGTGACCAAAACCAAGTTCTTGTTCAGACAGTTGAAGATCTTGAAAAAGAAGCTAATGAGAAAGTTTTATATTTGGATGCAAAGCTGTTGAGAGGCAAGCAAACACTCAATGTAAGTCTTTATTTAGATCAATGAGTTTGTTTGCAAGTTTACCATTCCCAAACAAAACAAGATGAACGTCAGCTTTTAATAGACAAATGCACGTTATTTAGTTCATGCCACTTTAACAGAATTAATTATCCTTTATCAGATGTAACTGGAGCGTTCTGTTGGTTATCTTTTTTTTTCTTTTTTTTATATATACAGTACTGTGCAAAAGTTTTAGGCAGGTGTGAAAAAATGCTGTAAAGTAAGAATGCTTTCAAAAATAGACATGTTAATAGTTTATATTTATCAATTAACAAAATGCAAAGTGACTGAACAGAAGAAAAATCTACATCAAATCAATATTTGGTGTGACCACCCTTTGCCTTCAAAATAGCATCAATTCTTCTAGGTACACTTGCACACAGTTTTTGAAGGAACTCGGCAGGTAGGTTGGCCCAAACATCTTGGAGAACTACCCACAGTTCTTCTGTGGATTTAGGCAGCCTCAGTTGCTTCTCTCTCTTCATGTAATCCCAGACAGACTCGATGATGTTGAGATCAGGGCTCTGTGGGGGCCATACCATCACTTCCAGGACTCCTTGTTCTTCTTTACGCTGAAGATAGTTCTTAATGACTTTTGCTGTATGTTTGGGGTCGTTGTCATGCTGCAGAATAAATTTGGGGCCAATCAGATGCCTCCTGATGGTATTGCATGATGGATAAGTATCTGCCTGTACTTCTCAGCATTGAGGAGACCATTAATTCTGACCAAATCCCCAACTCCATTTGCAGAAATGCAGCCCCAAACTTGCAAGGAACCTCCACCATGCTTCACTGTTTTTTGCCAATTCTGAGCTGATGGCACTGCTGGACATCTTCCGATTGCGAAGGGAAGTAAGCATGATGTGTCTTTCATCTGCTGCAGTAAGTTTCCTTGGCCGACCACTGCATCTACGGTCCTCAACGTTGCCCGTTTCTTTGTGCTTCTTCAAAAGAGCTTGGACAGCACATCTGGAAACCCCTGTCTGCCTTGAAATTTCTGCCTGGGAGAGACCTTGCTCATGCAGTATAACTACCTTGTGACTTGTTGCTGTGCTCAGTCTTGCCATGGTGTAATACTTTTGACAGTAAACTGTCTTCAGCAACCTCACCTTGTTAGCTGAGTTTGGCTGTTCCTCACCCAGTTTTATTCCTCCTACACAGCTGTTTCTGTTTCAGTTAATGATTGTGTTTCAACCTACATATTGAATTGATGATCATTAGCACCTGTTTGGTATAATTGTTTAATCATACTCCTGAATATATGCCTACAAAATCCCTGACTTTGTGCAAGTGTACCTAGAAGAATTGATGCTGTTTTGAAGGCAAAGGGTGGTCACACCAAATATGGATTTGATTTAGATTTTTCTTCTGTTCACTCACTTTGCATTTAGTTAATTGATAAATATAATCTATTAACATGTCTATTTTTGAAAGCATTCTTACTGTACAGCATTTTTTCACACCTGCCTAAAACTTTTGCACAGTACTGTATATACAGTGCCTTGCAAAAGTATTCAGACCCCTGACCAATTCTCTCATATTACTGAATTACAAATGGTACATTGACATTTCGTTCTGTTTGATATTTTATTTTAAAACACTGAAACTCAAAATCAATTATTGTAAGGTGACTTTGGTTTTATGTTGGGAAATATTTTTAAGAAAAATAAAAAACTGAAATATCTTGCTTGCATAAGTACTCAACCCCTGTGCAGTGGAAGCTCCCAGTTTACACCGATGAAAGAAATTGCCCTAACGAGGACACAATTACCTTACCATTGGCCTCCACCTGTGAACCATTAAAGTTGCTGTCACATTTTCTGGATAAAAACCCCACTGTTGAAGGATCATTGGTCAGGCTGTGAATCTGAAGGAAAATGAAGACCAAAGAGCATTCTACAGAAGTTAGAGATAAAGTAATACAAATGCATAGATTAGGGAAAGGGTACAAAATAATATCCAAGTGTTTGGATATCCCAGTGAGCACAGTTGGATCAATAATCAGGAAATGGAAGCTGCATCACACCACCCAGGCACTGCCAAGAAAAGGCTGTCCCTCAAAACTCAGCGCTCAAACAAGAAGGAGACTTGAGAGAAGACACAGAGAGGCCAACAATCACTTTGAAGGAGCTACAGAGTTCAGTGGCTGGGAGTGGAGTAATGGTGCACCAGTCAACCATATCAAGAGCTCTGCATAAAACTGGCCTGTATGGGAAGGTGGCAAGAAAGAAGCCGTTACTCAAAAAGTACCATCTGAAAGCACATCTGGAGTTTGCCAGAAAGCATGAGAGTGACCCAGCTGCGATGTGGGAAAAGGTTTTGTGGTCAGATGAGACCAAGATAGAGCTTTTTGGCCAAAACTCAAAGCGCTATGTGTTGCGCAAACCTAACACTGCCCATGCCTCAAGACACACCATTCCTACAGTGAAGTATGGTGGTGGCAGCATCATGCTGTGGGGATGCTTCTCATCAGCAGGGACTGGGCATCTTGTTAAAATTGAAGAAAGAATGGATGGAGCAAAATACAGGGAAATACTGCAAGAGGACCTGCTTCAGTCCGCTAAAAAACCGAAGCTTAGGAGGAAATTCACCTTTCAGCAGGACAATGATCCCAAGCAGAAGGCCAAAGCAACATTGGAGTGGCTCAAGAACAAAAAGGTGAATGTCCTACAGTGGCCCAGGCAAAGTCCTGATCTCAATCCCATTGAGAATCTGTGGCACTATTTGAAAATTGGGGTCCACAAGCGTCGTCCAACCAACCTGAACAGCCTGGAGCAAATCTCTCAAGAAGAATGGGCCAAAATCACTCCGACACTGTGTGCAAAGCTGGTACATACTTACCCCAAAAGACTTAAAGCTGGTGGCTCTACCAAATATGAATGTGTGGGGGTTGAATACTTATGCAAGCAAGATATTTCAGTTTTTTATTTTTCTTAAAAATATTTCCCAACATAAAACCAATGTCACCTTACAATAATTGATTTTGAGTTTCAGTGTTTTAAAATAAAATATCAAACAGAACGAAATTTCAATGTACCATTTGTAATTCAGTAATATGAGAGAATTGGTCATGGGTCTGAATACTTTTGCAAGGCACTGTATATATAACTACTATAATTATTATAAGTATTTTGTTTTAAAATATTTTTGAAAGGTGGGATTCGATGCTATGATCTTAAGACCATAAGCTTATGGTTTCTTGGTTGCTCTCAACAGAGAGATCAGTTCATTGCTGAGATTTCAGTGATGTATTATCCTCAGTCAGTTGTTTTGTATATCAACTTGTATATTGTGTTTATAAATTATATGTATAAAAAATGTACAGTATAAACAGATTAACGTTTTATTGTCATTGTTCAGAGATGTTTTTGACTCGCATTAGGTCAGAGGTCAATGTCATGATCACCAACACATTAATCATGCAAGGTTTATAACTTCTTAATATAAGAAGTCCCTGCCTCAAATTGTGTCTGAGTTATGAGGCTTTGACACTGGGTCAGGGGCAACTTTGCAAAAAATCAGCCACAAAAGGGATAATTTTTTCTGGAATGGAATTTCACACTCAATTTTTATTTCAGTAATGCTTTTGTCTGTTTTTGAGAGGGTACAATTATCTTTTGAGGGATACCAAGATATTTAAAATACAAGGGTACAGAGTAAGAATTGGCAATAAATGTCTAGTCCTCAATCATGTGTCATGCATAGAGACAACATAATAGGGTAGCACTGCTCTTAAAATAACTAGCTAAAAAAATAATTCCAAAAAGCTAAACTGTTTTGCACTTCCGTTAGCTACATGGGTTTCAAATGTGCACTTTTGAATATGTTGCAAACATGGTACTACACTCTGTTCTCATTTTCCATGTCTTCTCAGAATATCTGTTACACTTCCTGGGTCATTCCACTTCAGGGGTGTGTTATAGGGCAGAGTGTGTTATGGGCTGAAAGCATGTCAGTTGATAGGGGAAGCAGCTGGTTTGTTAATGATTGGAAAGAGGCGATTGTAGGGGTTGGGACATTTTCACCCTCCAGGTGAAATGACAAAGCAAGTGTGAGACTTAAGATTTTTTTTTTTTTTTTTTTTAACAAAATGTAATACCATTTACTGTATCATGTGAAAGTAAAATATATGTTTACTTTAACATTATTTTGTTAGCTTCAATCACCTTTAAATTACTTGCATATATTTGTACAGGGTAGAATATTCCAACCATAAAACACAACAAAATGGCACTTTGCTACAGGTTTCATAAGGAGCTTCCATTGTGAATGTGTATGTGTGAACAGAAGGATACTGAATGACTAGTTAATATGCATGGTGTTGTCTTCACATTAGGCAACAACAACAAGCCTAATTAACCTTTTCTGAATCCCTCATGCAAGTGTAAATTTGCTGTTTTAAATTTCCTCACTCAATAAATAGATGAACAGAAACTAATGATTTCAGCTATCAGTGCTGAGCTAATGTATGCAGGTGTCTATGCAGTCGTCCCCCCAGGAGAAATAAAGCAGTCATTCCTCCAGTTGTAAAGAGGTGAATGTATAGTATGAGTTTGCACCTACTACTGCAAATATCTCAAGTCATTTAATAACTTCAAATTATAAGTGTTCTAGATATTGACTTTTAATTGGTACTCATGTGTATTCTGTGACTCCTCAGGTCAACTTTTGTGGCAGATTAATGCAAAGTTGCACCAGCCCCAGTGTCAAAGCCTCATAACTCTTTTACTAAGAGTTGTAAACCCTGCATGATTAATGTGTTGGTGATCACGACATTGACCTCTGACCTAATGTGACATGAATATTGAGATTGAGGTCATGTGACCTTTGAAGTTATGTAGAGAGAGTACACTTGGAGGTGCTTTCTTAATGTTTGATTCACAGCTGTATTCCTTGATTTTCCTGCTAAAGTTCTATATTTTGTCCAGTATATGTTAACCTTTAGCCATATCAATGATACAGCGTTGACAGAGGGTCTTTATGATTGGTAGACAGTGGTATTCTATGATTCTAACAATAAAGTTCCATTACAGGTGGTGTCACATGACAGTTAACTGCTTCAGTGACACATTATTTTAACTTCTGAATATATTTTTGATACAGAACACTGTACTGTGTCTGTACAAGCTGTATTCTATTATTCTGTCAATAAAGTTCCATTACAGTTGGTGGAATTAACTTTTTTCATTGTTTTCAACCTTTGGATATATCACTGGTACAGTTATTTTCCTCATTTCCATATTACTTCATTTTTACAAACCATATAATTTCATATGACATACCTCTTAAATTATGATTCCGGGGATTTTTTTACAAAAAAAAAAAAAAAATCTCTAGTTTCAGTGTCTTTGGAAAAACAGTTTTACATTAAGAAGTACATTTTATATGTAAATGGTAAACCATGCCTTTGCTTTGGATATGTCGGTTGACATTTTTAATAATCGATTAATCTGCAAATTATTCTGCACTTCTAGGCTGTTGATGTTCAAGAATTCGGCAAATGTGGTAGAATAATGGCAGGGTTAATAACTGTGTAGCAGCTACTTCACTGTACTGTAAATCTGATAATTGACACAATTAAAAAAGCATTTAAATATGTAAAGACCAGATGTTGTTTATTTTTTGCAATTTAGTGAATATGAAAGTCCAATTAAAGTGTTATAAAATAAATCATCTTCTTTTTTTAAAATTTAGTAGTCACGAATTAGTTTTTTGTTGTTTTCTCCCCAATTTAATAGTGTCGAATTGTTTTTGTTTAGCTCAGCTCACCGCTACCACCCCCGCGCTGACTCGGGAGCGGCGAAGATGAGCACACGCTGTCCTCCGAAGCGTATGCCGTCAGCCGACCGTTTTTTTTCACACTGCAGACTCACCATGCAGCCACCCAGAGCTACAGCGTCGGAGGACAACGTAGCTCTGGGCAGCTTACAGGCAAGCCCGCAGGCGCCTGGCCAGACTACAGGGGTCGCTGGTGCGCAGTGAGCCGAGAACACCCTAACCGACCTAACCCTCCCTCTTCCCGGGCGGCGCTCGGCCAATTGTGCGCCGTCCCCTGGGAGCTCCTGTCCTCGGTCGACAAAGGAATAGCCTGGACTCGACCGGCGACGTCCAGACTATAGGGCGCATCCTGCACTCTACGCGAGTGCTTTTACTGGATGCGCCACTCGGGAGCCCCTATATAAATCTTCTTTTCTATTATCACTAGAAAAAGCTTTAAAAATAATTTAAATTGGATTTGTTTGGTTAATTGGCTGAACAAAAGCATAATGAAAAATATTAAGAATTCCAGGAGAAATGTGTATCTTGGTGAGGATTTGTTGTGGATATCCCATGTTGTTACCTTCTGTAAAATGAGCATCATGTTTATGCTATAAAAATGTCTGTTAAACTTCTAATCATTATAACTGTGCTATGTTTATTAACATAAAATATTATGTGTTCTCTCTAGAATTATAAAACCATTATTTCAGAAAAAGAGAAAGTGGCAACAGGGCTAGCAAAAACTAAGGAGTCTTTACAGCATGAGATAAGTGTAAGTATTTTATTATTATTATAATTAAATTATTATTATTATTATAATTATTATAATTAATTAATTTATTTATTTCTTAGCAGATGCCCTTATTCAGGGCGACTTACAGTTGTAAAGCAAAAATACATTTCAAGTATCACAGTACAAGTATTAATACAATTGCTTAGTGGGCTAAATTTTATTTCCTCAAACACTGATGTGCTTTTATATATAATGTATGTGGGTTGGTATTACTGGAATTCAAATTGAATCTGAAATTGCCTTTGACCACAGAGGAAACATACTGTTGCCTAGTTTCCCTAGACTATCGTAAACATTGCTTAGATGACTATACACTAATTATGTATTATAAAAAAGAAAGAAAAAGAAAGAAGGGGTCTTTTTGTATTTAAATATTTGTTTCACAATTGTATTCCATATTTTGAATTTGAATCTCTAGGTTCTAGAGATTATAAGAAGAATCATACACAATTGTAGGTGATTTAGGTGATTGGCAGTCAGTAATTGGGGGTATAATGTGTTTTGTATTTAACACATTTTCATGAGGGTTTTATTCTATTTAATGAATACCTAACAATTTTAAACATGTTGAAGGGATTTATTCAGATTATCCGAGTATTTTCATAGCCATAATATAAATCCTGCATGCCAAATTTGTTTGTGACTATGACAGTGGCTTTACAAGCTCTATTCTATGATTCTCTTAATAAAGTGGACATATAAATGCATCTGTCCAAATTTACATTTTACTTCTTTGCTAACCATCAGTCTGAAATAATATCCCCTTTGATTATGCTACCAGGGGTGCTTTGTTTTTGTTCACTAAGAACTCCCTTTTCTTGTTTAAGCCGTATCCGCACCAGACGCAGGCGCTGCGAGCGACACGAGCGAATCATTTAGAATTCACTGCAGTCAAATAGGAGTATCCACACCAGCAGCGGGTGACGTCACTTTGAGAATTTTGCGTAGCTAAAATAGAACCTGTTTCTATTTTTTTTTTCGTCGCGCGACTGGAATGAAACTGACCAATCAGAAGCAAGGTTAACACCCTTGACACCGGTCAAACACACGCCTCAAAACACATCACGCCTCAAAACAAGTTAATCATGGATGACGAAAAGTTAAGTTATGAGGTGCAGCAGTGTCCATTATTATATGATTGCAAATTGAACGATGACTACAAAGACATCCAGAAGAAAGACAATGCCTGGGTGGCTTGCAGGTGGTGCATTTAGCAGCACCAAGACATTTTCTTTCCGATTTTATGCAAGCTGCATAAAAATACGTTTATTAATAAACAAAAGCAAACCGGACCATGGGGGGTGGGGGGGTGTGGGTATGCTTTTAAAATGGGTTTGTAAATTCATTATTTTTTTTGCTTTTTGGCACACTAACCCTTCCTGCGTTCATGAAACAGAAGCCATGTGCACTATACTTTATACATTATAAAAATGTTACCAGCCCAGTTGTGCCTGTGGTGCTTCATAACTACCGGCCAAACTGTGATCTCTACCGGGCCATGGTTAATGTCGTCGAACCCTACAGTGTGGATGCAGCCTGAGAAGTAAAATTGTAGTTTACAGCTTCATGATTATGATTTTGTTTTTAATTTCACTGGTGACCCACTGGTACAGCAATGGTCTACATTGTATGTATTTCTTGTTGAAATTGAAAATAAGAAAACAGGTCCATAAAAGGGAATTTTATTTTGTGGGTTTTTTACATGACTAAAACAGACAACAAATAAGACCTATAGTAAGATCAGCAACCATGTCACATAGTCTGGAAGCAGTTAATGGGTTAGAACTATGACTGTAAGGCATATCAAACTGCACACTGAACAGTGTTAAAAAAGCACTACTCTTTGAATGTCATATTCTGATTTAATGCAATTATATCCCCCTGCTTCTCATTACTGATTTTGAAAATGAATTACTGTTAAATGCATTGAGAGTTAAAAAAAACTTAATTGTGGTGAACAAAAAACGATTGAAAAAATAAATACAAATAAAAATAGGATGCGAATAAAATAAGTAGAGGGAAATAAGTGTAGAAACCAAAACAATTGGTTTCTCTGATATGTTTAGTGTAGCAGTGACTGTTCAGTCTTCCAAGACATCATCCGGAGCATGTTCCTTCAGTCCCTGAGACAAAGATTCCACACAACTGGATAAATGTGGATGCAAAACTTATGTTGTAGGGAGATACATGTCTGGAACTGCCGTGTTTTAAGAATTTCCAATCAGAAGTATAAACCACCAGCCCTGAACAGTGAAAAATATTTTTTTTCTTTTTTAAGAATGGTTGGGTATTTTATAATGCTAATAAAGGTGTATGGCATGAAAATCAACTAAAATGTAACTTCTTTCTGAGCGTGTTATTTTATTTTATTATTTATCTAATTTTTTTTTACAGGTTCTCAGCTCAAAGTGGGAATGCACAGAAAAAGCTGCTGAATGCCTACGCAGTGAGAATTTGGATATGAAGATTGACATTGCCACTCTTATTGGAGCCATGCAGCAAGGGAGAATAATGCAGAAACTTGACGTAAGTGGTGTGCTGTTCAGTATCCGGAGATTTCCTTTTATTCTGGGAGGAAGTGCTAAGTAGAAAATAAATGAACTTCAAACTTGGTCTGTCAAAGCTTTTATAAGATTCTTTCCTAATTATCTCAAATTCAAAAATTGCCACCTCTAATATTGCATTTCTGGTGGTGCCATCTTATCCCTTTTATTTATCAAATGAAAAGCGACATAACACGTTTAACACATAGCAAAAGCAAAATTAATAACTTCTACTAATGATGCAAATTTTGCTTTTTAATTTTTTAGGCACAGCTGTGGTTATTTACTTCCTTTTTTGGTGATAATTGATCGTCATTGTCATATTTAGTTCCTAATCGTTTGCCACTGTGGTACATACATATAATAAATGGGTTGTTTGATTTTTTTAAAAATAATTAACTAATTAGACTAATTAAAATCTATATAAGTGCCAAATACGTTTAAGATTCAATATGCGGTCTCTATCTGTGTTAACTAAAAGTCACCAGCTCAGTGAAAAAGGGATCTAATGCTGATTTATGTGCACTTGACGGTCGTTAGTTAGAATAAATTGTAGTAGCAGAGACAGCATTATTCAAGTACAAGATACTAAGTGCATTGTAAGGTCAGTAGTAAGGGCAAACTTACATATGTAGTTGTGTGCCACCTTAAACCTGTGTTAATATATCAGGTCAATGCAGGAGGGATCTCGTACAGTGGCCAGAGCAAACAGAAAAAAAAACAAAAAAAAAAAACATTTAATGTAACTTTCTTGCATAATAAATATGACAAGATACTAACTGCAGACTTAAAGAAAGAACTCCAGATCATCAGCAAATGCTTTTGGAGATATGGAATAATAAAATGCACATTTGTAACTTGTAACTTTAGAGTAGTATTGTGTAGGCAGAACATATGTATCACATAGTTATGTCTAATGTAAAAATCTACAGTTGAACTGTACATTATGCACTATGTATGTAATTGATAAATATAGAACTATATGTGCATTTCCACTAACATACATTCCTTGTGGTACTTTCCTTATAGATATAGGAATATATAGAAGTAGAATAGAGTGATCAAAGCTGTATCATTATCAGTGGGACTCTTAGTATTATCCTCTGCTGATCCAGGTAGTATTCTGATAATATAGGGGTTAAACCAGGGATTATTCACTAACTAGTTGTACTTGGTTGTCTGCATTTTGAATAGGAAATGTATGTAGGGCTGTGTGATGGGGATTTTACCTACATGGGTTGTCACTGAGTACTAAATTAGTCAGACACAGAGCAGTGAGTGTTGGCACGCTGCACAGGCACCCAGATTTAATAACAACACAGGCCCCGGTGCTAGGGTACCAGCTGTACAGCAGTCAGATGCAGAGCGCCATCTACAAACTTTGACATGCCTGGAGGTGTCAGCATAAAGATTTGTTTTGAGTTAATATATACCGTTGTCAGAAATCACACATACTCTTTTTATATATATATATATATATATATATATATATATATATATATATATATATATATATACAGTACAGTATATATATATATATATATATATATATGCTCTGAAAACACTCTTAAACCCAGGGGAGACGTTTTAAGGAGGACAGAGACATTCCAAACTCCTGTAAGTGGTTTTGTTTGTGCACTGGGCTTGCTATATGTCCAGACAACTTTTTAATCATCAAGAAAATCACACACACTCATTTAATTTGAAGTTTTAACGAATCAGAGTAGTAGTAGTGCTCTTCTCGGTATATTGAATGCTTTAAAAATTGGATTGGTTGGTTGCAGACCAATCGTGAAATCTCAAGTAAAAAGAGGTCTGGGCGATCCAGTGCTTTACAGGTTTAACAGCATTAGTACTTCAATACAATATGAATATGGTTATTATATATTTAGCCTTCAGGCTATGCATACATAAAGCTAAAAACGCCCAACGCTAAATTCTAGAACATTCAATATATATCATTCTCTTAAGACTAAAAGCTTTCTATACCTTATAGCAATGCATCAATATAAAAGAGACATACATTCAAAATAGTTCTTACCTTCCAAAATATATGGAAGTGTAGAATATAATATAAGGACAGGAAAAAGAACTGTCTTCAAAAGGTAGAGACTTCTAAATTCGACCAAACAGCAATCAGAGATCCTCAGAGCATGGACCACATAACTTGTAGTTAGCAAGTTGAGTGATATCGAATGGGGTCTTGCTTTGGGCTTATATAGGATTTTCCCTCCATTGACCACATCAGAAGTCCCAAGTGAATCTAATCATCACTCGGCCTTGACATTTCTTATCTTTTGAGTTAATGATACATTCTAGAAGGATCTGGTCAGCTCCTTTTTCAAAACTGATTGGATATAACTTCTTGCCAAAAAATACTGGAACATGATTTCATCGCTCTCTTTTTCCAACTCCTTTTTCTAAAAAGTCAGGTAGACTAAAGTTCACAGAATCCTTGCTATAATATAATTATATGTGTATATATGAGAGATGTTTTTAATATGTAACACCAGCTCTATTTGATTATATCAAGCTGGGTCAAAATATATATGTCCCTCTTATGTATTATGTTACCTTTTTAGCGTATTGTCATTGGGCCAGTTTAACTTCATATACAAAGTATGGGACAAAGACTGCCTTTGAATAAGCACACAGTGGTCAGTTCAGTTATTTTCATTTAAATTTTAAACTGTAATGAACATGTTAAGTATATTAACCTAATTTAACGGTGCCATTCTCAGACTATGCCTGTCCTCTCTCTGTTTCTAAACATTTTCTTGCCAAGACTATTGTTTTGATTAATATGAAACACCATTGTAAGCACTTCTCCAAACTCACCGCATGAAGTCAGTTTTCTCCCAAAGAAAGTCGCTACTTATTTGATAAGAACATACTGGACACAACTCCCCTAATTTGTGGAATGCTCCCTTCAACTGCCAGGTTTTCTTATCATAGAAAGACCTTGGATTCAAAACAGCAAACTACAAGTAAATCTCACTTTGACTGCCAAAAAGAACCTTCCATATCTAGCACCGCTCTGCTTGCAAGCAGAAAAGGCAAGGCTATTTTTCTGTAGGCTTTTTGTGTACTAGTTATTGAATACAGTTTACACTTTATTTGCCTAACAGTTCCTGTTTTTTTTTTTTTTTATTGCAGTAAAACCTTTATATAAAACTAAACATTTATATTCTTTAATTTAATGGATATTGTAATGTCTAAAAGATTTTTTGTTTAGTTGGAGAAAGAAACTGAACTAATTCTTAAATTGATTAAATTAAATGCTCGCTCCTGCTTTTACAGTCTATTTGTATTACAGTAGAGCCTTAACAAGCAAAAACACTTGTTCGTTTAAGTATTACGTTTCTTATTAGATCAAAATACTTAAAACATATTTTTTCTCTTCAGGGAGTTTTGTCACTATTATTAGATCAGAATACTTTTTTTTTTTTATTTAAAACCTCTATGCTTAGTAACAACACAATCAAAATCAAATAGGTCTTTTTAGTTTCAAATATCGTTCTATCTAAAAAAGGGTTACCCTTTTGTTTTTGCTAATTTGCAATATCTAGTCTCTGTGTTTAGTTCCCCCAGATGCCTGCTTCTTTCAAGGTTACAGGCTTCCACGCGCAATAGTCTGACCGGCTTCCAAGAGTGTATATGCACTAATGACAAAGGCACATAGATAAGTTTTTTTTTCTAACATTAACACTTGTTCAGTTTTCTCAGTTCAAATCATTGTAACCTGTTCATAATTTGCTGCAATATTATTTATGCTGGTTTTATATTCTTTAAAACACAGTACAATTATTATAATATTCTGACGGTGTCAGTTAGTACTGAACTTTTTTCAACTTTTTTAACTGTAATATGTTCTTTCAACAATAATAATGTTATTTGTATAACAGTTTAACTTTAAATAATTTTCTAATTCAGTTACTTCAGTATAACAGTTGCTCCTAGAAATGGTAATATTATTTTACTGAATTAAGTCTGACCCCTTTCTCTGTTCATACAAAATCCAATTGAAGCAGGTTTTAAGACATCCTAGCATTTTGCCAATTTTTTGGTGTTGACTAATATGAGACATGAAGTAATGAAAGTAAAGTAACGAAAGAAACTGGCTAATTTTTATCATAAAACTGGAATATATTAACAAGGCCTTATGATAAGAGCCTGCCAAGTTTGACTCCTTCCAGCAGGTGCTTTCATAGATAGTCTATTTGAAAGCAGTATATACAGTATTACTATAATTATTGACAAAGAGTATATCATATTATTTCAGTCAATACAGGTTAGTTTAAATCATCCAATTCATGTCTAATAACTCAGCACTTCCCAACAGGATTCAAACTCTGCACCAGGTTCAGCTCGGTCTGGTTCTGCGAACACCACGACAGGCCTGTGCAGATCTGCTAAAAATATTTTATAAAACCCATTACAGCCATTACAATATTTGTTGCAGTTTCACAAGTATTCAATTTGTATCCCAAAGTTCAGCCTGCTTACAGTAGCTGTGACAGTCTTGGGTCAGTTTCTGCTCTCAGTGAGTCAGTTTCTGCTCACAGGTGTGGGTGACAGTCTTTAAAAGCCTGATACCTGCAAAAACTTAAATCTTGTTAGCTGGGCTCCCATCTCTGCATTCTCATTCCCATCGTCAGTGGGCAAAAACATTTTAACTGAATCTGGGTCCATCAAAGAACCGTACACCCTTGCAACCGAGGCCTTCCATGCAAAAGGATCTAATGACTTATAGCAGAAAAGGAACGTGCCAGAACTGTCTGTAACACCATATACAGGACATTTTTATGGTATTAAATTCAGAGGATTTGCTACATTGGGGAATTTTTTCACTTATGTTAACAAAAAAGAAAGTCACAGTTTTGCATTTATACTTTTAATTCCAAAAAAAATTTAAATAAATGTTTGCATAATTAAATATGTCGGCTAAAACAGTACCGGTATCTCATTTACAGTAACTCATTATTGCATCTACTGCAGCAGCTTGGAGAACAACAAAGAAAGCCTTCTATTCAGTTATAGTATTTATCGTTCTTATAGGACCCTTAATTTTAAGGTACCGGTAGACAAGCATTTGCTCAGTTTTAAAACTTACCTATGGTTCACAACATAACACAGTGGAACGATCACAGTACTACCATGCAGTAATTGTAGGGCAGTATTATCACGTAATATAAAGCCGAAACTAAAATGCTTTTATTTGCTTCAAAATCATTTCAAACTGGTTAATAGACTAGCAACCAGTTTTTTTTAAATTTTTTTTTATGATAGAATAACAGAAACTCAAATTGTAACATATAGTAGAAACTGATAGGAGTAGTTTGTAACATTTTAGCTGGTTTTGGTTAAGATTCCAGAGACCCAGTGTATTATAGAACAGTGGTTCTCAGCATTATTGTTTAGTATTTGATTTGGGAATTAAGGTAGTTGTAATTGCGTTCTCAACTTGTGCCCTAAACTGTATTGAGACAGTACAAAAATAACAAAGAGACTCCTTGCATTTTAAAGATCATGCATAAAATTTCAGCTTCTTGTAATGGCTGAAGCTAGTGTTCTTGACATGAACTCCAAGCCATTATCGATGTTTCTGTTAACGCATGTAGGTTGCAGTTAATAGAATATGCTTGTTGATCATTTTTCTCTGAGTATTTCATTTTTTATAAAGCACTGTCAAAGGCAGTCTCTATATTTTACATCCATAACAGGTATGGTTTTAGGATTCAATAACACAATAACATGAAAATAAACTGACAAAAACCTGTCTGACATGAAAAATCATACACTGAGATGATAGAGCACCTAAATCAGATCATGAAAAAGTAGTCTGATACTGTTGTGACATGGTCTGTGAGTAATAAACCACCACATTGATTTATTTTATTCTTTGAATGCCTCAGACACAATCTGTTAGTTCAGTGTGTACAATATATCTTTTTTTGTTTGGTGTAGTTTATTTTATGAGCATTTGGGATATCATTTATAATTGCCTTTCTCTTTGAAAATAATTCTGTGTTTATAAATACTTTGTGGTAACCTTTAAAATGCTGTGCAAGTAAGTGCAAATGCACTTATGTGGCTTTTCACATTAAAATGTGCAGTCTCTTAATATTTATATTGATATGTGTGTGTGTATATATATATATATATATGTGTGTGTGTGTGTATATACAATAATATATATATATATATATATATATATATATATATATATATATATATATATATATATATATATATATATATATATATATATATATATATATATGTGCATGTCTAGGGGTCAGTCCATAGGAAATCAATCACCAAAAACCTACACCTCCTTTGATTTGGATAAAAATGGTGAATACTTACTATAGGCACTGTACAATGAAAGTAGAGTCTCTACAGCAAGGAAAAGTTCAAAAGTTCAAAAAAGTTCAAAAGAGTTTCTGTAGAGACATTCATGGTCACACTCTTGTCATCTTGCTTCAAAAGGATTAATTATTTAACTCCTGCCGTTTATTTTCACCCAGGTCAAATCGTGTAACCTTAGATTTTTGTTAGTGTTTGATAGATTGTAGCCTAGGTGCTTATTTACAATTCTTGCAAGTTTCGTTTTGTGCCTGCCGTTGGTTGAGGCACAGCACAGAGTTGAATGCAGAGTGTCAGGTGAATTTTCTAAGTGAAGCAATTACACACCTAATACAGTTAAAGTGTAGTGTAGGTGAATTAAATACAGATCAATACTGAAATGTGCCCTTTATAAAGTGACAAACAAGAAAACACAACTATACTCAACTAAGGTGTGTCCTTAAACCTGGTACTCTTCCAAAAAAAAAAACATTGATATATTATACTTATCGTTTAACATTCTTGACATTACATGTTTGTAGCTAACATTCTTGCAGTCTATTTGATATTGAAGACAGTTTGTTGCATAAATAGCAAGTACTTCCAATGACTTTCTTGACATTAAAGACATCAAAGCATGCTGTGGAGTGCGCCATACTAAAGGTTGCACCTTAACAAAGAAGCAGATCAAGGACCACCAGAAGCTGAACTTTGTGTATAGCCAGGTTATGTTACCCTTGTATGAAGTTGCTACCCCATCATCCTCCTGACCAAGACCAAACATTATCTTCAACACAAAGTGACCCCAAGGAGTCTACTTCCAGAGAATCCAGCCCTCATGCTGCAAGACAAAAAACCTGAAAGCAACGGAGGTTTCGAAGCTGAAAAAGAACATGAGATTTCACAAATAAATAAGGCCTTGGAGGCAATACAAAAATCTCCACCAAAGAGAAGGAAATTGTCACAAAAGGTATATGCAGCTCAGAAGGTCAGAGAAGCAATGAAGAGAAAGCTAAGAAAGGTTTTCCCACAAACAGAAGTGGAAGACCGTGAAACAATCAAGAAGCAGGCTCAGGCATATCAAGAGATGATGGCCCAGCTGAAGGAAAAATGTAATTAAAATATCAGTCGAAGTCAGCAAGTTCATATTTTAACAGCTTTCCCAATGTCTTGGTCTATATTGCTGCTGAGTTTGGTGCTATCTACCACATGTTCAGGACAGCCAAGGCTTTACAGGAAGAGAAGGGATGCCTATCGGATCAAAATCCAAAACTTTGGGGGAGAATGCTAACAGAGGAGATTGCTCAAATGGTAAAATTGTTCTACAACAGGGAAGATGTTAGTTGACTCATGGCCGGAAAGAAAGATTTTGTTTCTGTTTGTAAAAAAGAGTCGGGAAGGAGGGAGCACCAACAAAAACGGGTTGTGCTCTGCAATCTTTCAGAGGTCTATCGTTTCATCAAATTACAGCATCCTGACATGAACCCTTAGCGGTCCATTTATTCAGCACGTCTCAGATGCATCAGGTCCAATTTATTTTCACACGCACAGTTTATTTTAGACACACTGTTTAAAAGTATTTTTTTCACAGTAAAACAGGTTTAAAAGGCACTGCATATCAACAGGACACTCAGTACTGCATCTCCAGCCCCGCCCCACCCGTTGTTCGCTGTATTTTTCACATACCTCTTCATAGTCGTGCATACTGATAAATCATCTCCTGATCACTCGTTTTATCACCAAACTCCTCAATAATGCATTCCAAGTCATTATTTTATTACCATAACATCTCAAAAAGCTCTGCAAATGTAAGTGATATTCTTTGAGCCCTGGATTCGGAAGTAGCTATCTTGTTTGTTTATGGCTGTGTTATCTCTGTGGTGCTGGGGCTATGTGTAATACTCAGATCCGACCTTTTTTTTTGGCTTCTCTCGGCTCCTATCAGTCTCACTTGACCATTGAATGGTTTTCTCGGCTTTTTCCGGAGAAAAAACGACTAGAGACCTGTGTCTTTTTGATAATGTCGGACAGGAAAGGGAAAATTGTAATGTTGGACCTGGTTCGACATAGGACCGCAAAGGGTTAATATTGGCTTCTCCAAATTTGCAGAGCTGAAACCAAAGGAGTGTGAATTGGCAGGCAGTAGCGGTACACATGCTGTGTGTGTCTGCACAACACACCAGAATGTAAAGCTGATGTTCATTTGTTCTAAACTTCCACAACTGAGTGCCAGTACAGAAGTACTTTTGAATCATTATCGGCATTGCTTATCTTATCTCGTGTGTTCCCCACCTAACGTCGATTGCCACTTAGGAAAGTGTGAAAGTTGTCCATCACTTGAAGAGTCATCAGAAAATGCTCTTTCAAGGTAGCCTGATGGACACAGTGGAGTATCAGAAGTGGACTACAACTAACAGATCCAACATTCAGACAATCAATAAACCTGTTGATCAGTTCATAGAGACTTTCACAAACCATCTACAACATCTTCGTCGACGTGATTTCATTGCAAAGACGGAGACTGCATATTATCAACAGCTGAGGGATGAACTCCTTCAAGAAAATGAATTCCTAGTTGTTGGTGATTTTGCAGAAAACTTCACTTTTGTCATGCAAGATGAAGCACATTCACACCATTGGAACAACTCTCAGGCAACCATACATTCTTTTGTTTGCGATTGGTGAGACAAAGATGGCAATTCTCAGCACATCTCATATGTTGCAATATCAGAATGCATGACTCATAACAGTCATTGTTTATCTCTTTCAAAGGTATCTTTTGAGGTTCTTGGAGAACAAATTTGAGAGGCGCCCGTGAAAAATCGATTACTTTTTTGACTGGTGTGCAGGGCAATCTAAGAACTGTACAAATGTTGTCAACATTTGCCAGCACTTGGAAGATTTTGGTTTGGAAGCAGAGTGGAACTTCTGTGATGGTGTAGGAGGAACCATTGAACGAATGGCAACAAAAGCCAGTTTGCAGCATCCAAAACAGAATTCCTGCTCTTGATAGAATACTTCACGATAGCATAATGGCAAGCTGAGCAAGATTTTCTGAAGCAACGATTCCTCAAGGTAAGAACTGTAAATGACATCTCCACTTTTTTCAACCAGTTTCCAAAGCAAAAGTCCTTGTACAAAAGAGTTCTCCCAGTCAACAAAACAAAGTGAAGAACCAATCACAGTAGAAGAGGATGTCATACCATTTGACCAAGTGAAAGGATATGTTACTCTTCAGTATGACAGTCACTGGTGGCTCAGGCTGGTGGTGTCTGCTGATCAGAAGAAACGGGAGGCTGAAATTAACTTTCTGCACCCGAATGGACCAGCACGATCATTCTGTTTCCCACGCCGTCCAGATCAATTTATTGTAGACATGGGGGATGTGCTGACATCAGTGGAGCCAACAACTGCAACAGGAAGGACATACACCCTGAGAGACAAGGAGATGAGCAAAGCATCAAAAGCCTTGACAAAGAGTGGCTATGAAGGAAAAGGGCAACTTAAGCATAGGTGAGTGGTAAATTGTGTTGCATGCAGGAATATAAGGACAGAGACCTGCAAGTGAAATATCTACATTTCCACCACTTCTAACAATACGTTTTCTTTTCCAGGCTCAGTAATTCATTGGATTTGACAGTGGTAATTACAGCTGGAGAAGCATCATTTAAAATACCAAACATGCACTGACAGATTAAAACGTGCACAAATTAAAACGTGCACAATTCAGTATTGATTTATATTTAATTCACCTTTATTTGTTTGTTTTAGCCAATTGTGTAAATAGGGCACCTTGGTTAATTCATTAATATATTAATTGCTGTTACAGCAGCACCGGTTCACTGCAGCTTCAATTTAATATAAGAAAGTTTACAAACGAGAGGAGGCCATTCAGCCCATCTTGCTTGTTTGGTTGTTAGTAGGTTATTGATCACA
Source organism: Acipenser oxyrinchus oxyrinchus (assembly GCA_030684275.1). NCBI lineage: Eukaryota > Metazoa > Chordata > Actinopteri > Acipenseriformes > Acipenseridae > Acipenser > Acipenser oxyrinchus. The sequence goes on from CM060250.1 coordinate 80,962,179, forward strand.
GAATCTCATCAAGCACCTTCTTGAAGGATCCCAGGGTTTCAGCTTCAACAACATTACTGGGGAGTTGGTTCCAGACTCCCACAATTCCCTCCCTTTTTCTGTTCTGAATGCCCCTTTTATCTAATCTTTATTTGTGACCCCTGGTCCTTGTTTTTTTTTTTTTTTTAGGTCAAAAAAGTCCCTTGGGTCGACATTGTCAATACCTTTTAGAATTTTGAATGCTTGAATCAGATTGCCATGTAGTCTTCTTTGTTCAAGACTGAATAGATTAAATTATTTTAGCCTGTCTGCTAAACAGGTCACTCTTCTTTGCACTCTTTCTACAGCAGCAATATCCATTTTGTAGTGAGGTTGACCAGAAGTGAACACAATATTCTAGATGAGGTCTTACTAATGCATTGTAAAGTTTTAACATTACTTCCCTTGATTTAAAACACTTTTCACTATATATCCAAGCATTTTGTTGGCCTAAGTTGTATTAGGTGTGTAATCGCTTCACTTAGAAGATTCATCTGACACTCTGCATTCAACTGTGTGCTGTGCCTCAACAAATGGCAGACACAAAACAAAACTTGCAGGAAATGTAGATAAGGGTCTAGGCTACAATCTATCAAAAACTGACAAAAATCTAAGGTTACGCGATTTGACCTGATTGAAAATAAACGGCAGGAGTTAAATAATTAATCCTTTTCAAGCAAGATGACAAGAGTGCGACCATGAATGTCTCTACAGAAACTCTTTTGGTAAGCCATCTAAACTGAAAGTTTGGCTGAAAGAATTTTGAACTTTTCCTTGGTGTAGAGACTCTACTTTCATTGTACTTTGTCTATAGTAAGTATTCACCCCCCTTGGACGTTTTCACAGTTTGTTGTGTTACCACCTGAAATCTTGCATTTAAATGGGATTTTTTGTTCCTATGATTTACACAACCTACTCAACATTTTGAAGAGGCAAGAGAATTTTTATTGTGACAACAGTTAATGAAAAATAAAAAAACTGAAATGTCTTGGTTAGATAAGTATTCATCCCCTTGAGTCAATACTTGATAGAACCACCTTTGGCAACAATTACAATTACAGCTGTGAGTCTGACAAGCTTCACAGTCCCTGCCGATGAAAAACATCCCCATAGCATGATGCTGACACCACCATGCTTCACAGTAGGGATGGTTTTACCTGGGTGATGTGCTGTGTTGGGTTTGCGCCAGACATAAGGCTTTGCATTTAGGCCAAATAGTTCCATTTTTGTTTCATCGGACCACAGAATCTTTTGCCACATCTTTCAAGCTGGATTTTACATGGGCTTTTTTCAGAAATGGCTTCCTTCTTGCCACTCTTCCATACAGGCCAGATTTGTGGAGTACCTAAGCTATTGTTGACACATGGACAGTTTCTTCCATCTCAGCCATGGAACGCAGTAGGTCTTTCAGAGTTGTCATTGGCCTCTCGCTGGCTTCTCTGACCAATGCGCTTCTTACCCGGCTGCTCAGTTTCGGAGGACGGCCTGCTCTAAGCAGATTCTGGTGGTGCCGTATACTTTCAACTTCTTAATGATCGACTTGACTGTGTTCCAAGGGATATTCATTGCCTTTGAAATTTTTTATACCCCTCCCCTGATCTTTGCCTTTCCACAACTTTATCCCGGAGTTGTTTTGAAAGCTCCTTGGTCTTCATGGTAGTATCTTTGCTTTGAATGCACTACCCAACTGTGGGACCTTACAGAGACAGGTGTATTTAATCTGAAATCATGTGAACCACTTTTATTGCACACAGATGGACTTCATTTAACTTATTGTGTGAATTCTGAAGGCAATTGGTTGCACCTGAGCTTATTTAGGAGTGTCATAGCAAATGGGGTGAATACTTATCTAATGAAGACTTTTCAGGTTTTTATTTAATTGATTTGTTTTTCACCCCCACCCCTCTTTTTTCACACATTGAAAGTGTTGAGTAGGTTGTGTAAATCGAAGGAAAAAAAAAATCCCATTTAAATGCATCAAGATTGTAACACAACAAACTGTGAAAACGTCCAAGGGGGGGGTAAATACTTACTATAGGCACTGATTTTATTTATATATATATAATGTGATTGTCATTGATTCTGTTTTTTCGGATTTGTGTCCCTAGTTCTCTTCACTTACCCTAAGGACCGTTCCATTTGAGTATGTTGTGGGACCAACTGATTGCCACTCACAAATGTAAGTGATGTAACAGGAGTATTTCCCTTTTGCCCTTTTATTTAAATGTAATGTTTAGTTTAAGATTCTGGATATTTATAGAATATAAAATGAAATTAAATTTGAACACCATTTCTTATGTCTGAGCAGTGTGCTTACCTGTTGATGCTTAGAGTTTTTTTTTTGTTTTTTTTTGGTATTGGGAAAATCATCATTTTATAGTTTTCACATGTTATAATATGCATTTATCATAGTTTACCATGGTTTGCAGTGGTGTTTTATGCTCTACCATACATCTATGGGCTTTACCATACTTACATATCCATTACCATGCTTTCACTGTGCTTTATTACACTGTGATGCTTTTACTATGGTAAACTTTAAAGGGGAAGTCACACAGTCAACACTTGACTGTTTTCAATTCACTCCAATGCCTGTGTTTACACCCTTTTTATATGAAATACAATTCTAGGCATTACAACACTACAACTACTGGTGTTTAAAAATGACTAGAATTGTTTACCTAAATATGCTTCTTAATTAGCATAAACAGCCTCTGGAAACAGAGAGATATTGAAGGGACACACTATTTAACTAACACATTCGTTTTTCAAAATGCTTCTAATTTTTTTATTTATAGAGCTGTTTTGACCATGTAGAACTTTATTAACTTAAAACTACAACTGAACTGAGCTTCTGGTTTTAACAGTTGTGTGTATATAATGCAAAAAATTACAAAGTAACAGAATGACCAAGTCAGAAATGTGATTTTGTTTACAGTTATATATTGCCACAAATAATGTATCTTTAATATTCAGTACTTATTCAGTATTTATTGCAGCCACTGAAAAATGTAAATGAAATGAAAAACTGAGATGTTAGTGAGACACGTGGGGCTTGGAGGGTCGGTCTCTTGTTCCTTTTCAACTGTAGATCACTGCCTGCTGGTTTAAAAAAAAAAAAAAAAAGTAAACCAATTAAACTGAAGTTGTGTTGTACATCGTTGTGTTTTTTTTTTTTACTTTAAAGAGCAACTTGGAGTAAAATATGAGTGCTGTCTTTAATCACATATTCTTGTTGTTGTTTGGATACACTTTTTATCATTTTTTCATTGTCATCGCACCCTTGTAACTTTTAGGCCAACATTTCAAAATTGCAATGCATTAAAACAGCTCTGAGAATAATGTCTAACCACCAAATACATCTGGTACACCAGAGTGTAACCATTAACCTATCCACCAGCAACACCTTGAGTGCAAGAAATACAACAGTAAAGAAGTACCACAAAGAGCCGATGTGGCATTTCTTATATTCACCAGGGACAGAATGTATCCAGGAGACAGATTACACTCTGGATTTTAAATAGTGACCAAGATGTATTGACTGTAACAGAAAATGAAGTGCTTGTAAACAAGAAAACTAACGGCAACAGTGGCTGCACAGTTTTTCATTTTGTGACCAGGATTTTCAAAACAATAAAACTTAAAATAATAATATAAAGAAATCAAAAGCACATTCACAGTGTTGCAAACAATGTCAGGTCAGAGGCACCCACATACTTCAAGACTGCCAGTAATCACAGGCTTTCATTCTCTTAAACTGTTAACTCAATGATTTAACATTAGCACTTTAAGATGGCATGGTTTGAGGATTTTTTATACTTTAAAAGCAAGTGATTCCCGTGTTTGCCATTGTCATCTTTGTATCATGTCTACTTATGCCGTTTACAGTAAATTGAGCACTAATACAATGGTTGAATGATGCTGTTAATGTATCTACCTGTAGAAGCTCCTTGTATAGTGATTTGAGCGCAGCTCATGAGTTTCACCTAAGAGGACTGAATAGAATTGTTACAACAGAACCTCAGATAGAAGTAGAGTAAAAAACTTCTAGACTTTTCCTAAATCAACAAAGACACATTTTGAAAACCATACTAATATTATTTTAATTCCAAATACACATTAACCAATTGCTTTCCTGCAATGTCAGCCACTGTTTGTTGAACGGCATAAAAGTAAGATATCTTTTATATATTATATGCATATACAAGAGGTCTGAAAATTCATCTGATGAACATCCAGGCACACAGATTACTTCAGGCATTGTACAAGGTACAACATCTCTTTCCACATAGATACATTTTTTTTTTTTTAAACTTACCCATGACCTGTGCAGTAAACATTAGTATGACCTGGTTAATTCTCAAGTGACTGAATATTTGATCCTATGTCTATCCAAATTTGCATCTAAACTACAAAATGGTGACATAGTGATTTACCATGAAATGTATCATTGCCATAAGTAGTATGCATGATAAACCAGCTTGTTAAAATTGTTTTAAACTCCCGTCTGGGGGTGGGGGTGGATTGCTGGGCCAGTGGCTGGCACAATGTATCATTGCCCAGGCTTGAATTATGATTTGCATGCAACTTTAAAAGAATAAAACCAAACAACGTTTCTGGCCTATTACATGTTTGGTTAAACTAATAGAAAGAAACCAGACTGCATAGATCTAAGAACTTGATGATCTGATACAAAGAATAAGGAAAAGGGTAAAAAAGAGTTACCTCAATTTGTTGTTGACAAATGGCTAGCTTTACATTGCTGGCTGGGAAACCGCTTCACCCAGTGCCAGGCAAGTTGGAAATATACACTTTCTGATGAAGCTTGCGTCAAGACAGATGCCACAGGTTTTTTTTCCTTTATTGACTTTTTCAGTTGTTTGTTTTCAATGTGCCATTTTCTTATTTAGTGAACAAAACATAAATCAATATACTGAGCAGTGGCTGGAGAGCAAACATCACAATCTACAGCAATGGTCACATTTAAGGAATCATTAAAGCAGCATATAATTTCCTATAAATGCATCTGTCTTTTTAATGTTTTTTTTTAGCTTTAATATAATTTGATTTAGTACAGTGTTTGCATACTTTCGTGGTGTTTGTATTTCTTAAAGTAATTTGTTACAATAATGGTGTTGATAAACTTTTGAAACAGGAAGTATTTAGCCAATGTTCTTTAATCTAATCCATAAAACTGTGAACATACTGTGAGGTGTGGGAATCACCAGAGGTTTACACAGTGGTACAGAATTAAAAGATTAATTAAAATACTCACCCCTTTTTTGAATATACTCGACAGCTTGCTGCATCAGTTTGAGTTACAGCAGTTGGAATTATTGATTAGTTTAATACCTGTAAAAATTGTCTGCAGTCCTTGTTTAACCATTTTGGTCACACGTTGCTACTGATCACACACAGTGGCAGATGTAAGTATTCGTGCAAAGTGATTTGTGACTGCTAAACACCCATATTGCTGGTGGCTTATGAAATAATACTTTTCAATCTGGTTATTACAAGGTACAGCAGTGACCTTGTCACAATAAGATAATTCAAGAAAATATGTTAAATACAAGCATTAGTGAACATTAGCCATTTGTTATATTTATAGTTATATTTGTTCATGACTAAAGTATTGGCACTTTTACATTTTAAAGTTAGTAAATATGGAATAGAACTAATTAAAAAAATGTATTCATTGATAGTTACTAAGCTGTATTATAGTCCATAGCCAGTATTAGGTAATTATTTCCAACATCTGTTGAAGAAGAAACTTTTGGCAACACAGCAGAAGTTGGATTCATGTTTCAGAAAAGCATTCGTAGCAAACTACAACAAAGGAAACGGCTAAGAAACATGGAATACCAAAATCTACAATCAGAGCAACCACAGAGTAAATTAAACTGAACCACTTGAAAGAAGTGGACGATGTCCAGAAGGTAGGAGAATCATCCGAGCAGCTAAAAAAATCAGAGATTAAAAGCCAGAGACTTAAAGAAAGATTTAGAAACATCAAGCATAATAATGCATGAAAGAATTGTACAAAGCTCCTGGACACAGAAGAGTTGTATGCACTTAGACCTCCCTGCAAACCACCTTTAAAGAAATTCAGAACAGAAGCCATCTAACGTTTATCAAGAAATATGTACAGTACATATAAGTATATAACAGTACCTTTTCAAACAACCGTAACAGGAATATGCTTACCTTTTAATTTTAACATGTATTCCTTACTCATATATATGATATTCTGAAGACTGAACTTTAATTGTTTTAATAAATGTTCTGGTTCTACATTGAGAATTTTACAACAATATCCTTGTCGTTAATGTCTATTTAAGCACTGCTGTGGTTTTGGTATTACAGGGTGTACATTAGAAGTTCACTTTTGATGCAAAATCTGTCATCTCTAAGTACACTGTTGAAAGATTAGAAGGATCGTTCTGCATCTACACTGTTGACAGACAAATACTGTTAAGCACCGCAGGGAAACTACTGTACTACAAATGTCCAAAACTGTAAACCGTCCTTCTTTAGGTTATGCTGGATATCGGCAGTGTCTTCACAGTAAGATACGTATCACGATACGATGGTCACAATACGATGCGTATCACGACACAGTAAATGAAACGTAAAAATCACACAATTTAATCATTTGCTTGTGCAAGTGTTTGCAATAACACTGGTAAAGCACTTTTGGTCAAATAAGCTTCACTGCCTGTTTTGCTTTTGTTTCCTGTTTATTCTTTAAAAAACATTTCTTTAAAACAAAATTACAAATCAGGGCTCCAGACAAAGTATTTTGTCTTAGGAACCAATGGCTCCAGGCCAAAACAAAACAAATTGGTCGCCAAATTAATTTACTGGGTGCCACTTCAGGAGCAAGTTACTTGCTACCATATTCAACTGCTTAAATTACAACAACTTGTTAAGACACTAAAGTGATACTAAAACAGTAACTTAATGTCTGTACTCACTTGTTTATTGCCACATTCTGCTGGATGGTTAATCTATGCAATGTGCAATGAACTCAGCATGTTTATATTTTAAATATTTTAAATGTTGTGTCTGGAATTGGTGACGGCACCTTTAATTGTGTACAGTGTAACATGGGAAATAGCATGCTGCAGCTCCAGTGCGCGGTGTGTCCTGATCTGACAGCATGCAACACAGACAGCTCTTATGATTACATGTTACTGTGTATTCTTCAGTAAAAACAAGTTTAAATTGCAGCGAGTTGTTTCTGTTATTTTACGATATTAAATACTAAATGTTTACACTCGAACACGTTTGGTCACCGTCACAACTGTTGCATGAAACTGGGGTTAAAATATTCTGCTGGTATTAATGCAGCACCTATCTGCGCTTACAAGCATTTGTATTAGGTGAAATTGTTTTTAGTATTAGTGTATTTGTTACCATCCTTCTCGTGACCACTGTGAAATAACCATATCCTTACTCATCAGTTGTTGTCATAATGTGGAATACAGATGCTCTGATTGTTTTTTTTTTCGAACTTTGCTTCTTTCCATTTTATGCTAAACTAACTTGCATGGAGCTCCACTAGGCCTTATAAAGCCTTATGCAGCACTAATATTACCTCATGATGTGCCTACTTATTTCAGTTTATTATAAAGGGGCCACGTCCTGGAGAAAACACCACAATACAAATGCCTATGGGTGTCTATAAGCAGGTAACAGAACACAGATGCAGTATTTTCTCTAGAAACTCCTAAGAGCAGGTGGGAGATCTTTTTAACCTCAAAGACATTATCAAGGCAGTGGGTGAGAGGTCATACTGTCATGTTTGTTGGATCACTACAAAGACTGCATCTAGAGGTTTAAAACAAAATTGGGCTGAATGATTTCCACATGTAGGAAACAGGCTTAAAAATACATTGGTTGTAATATTTTCCTGTAGGGATTATGGGTGAAGCAGCATGGCAGTCTAGGGCATTTAATCAGAAACATGCTTCACCATGTTTCTTGGGGCTTGGTCTTTTTCCTTTGCATATGTATCACATTAGATCAGCAAAAATTCATTGAGACTTATCACAGTTATTATCCTGCTGTGTGTGTGTGTGTGTGTGTGTGTATGTTTGTTTTCAAGTACAATTTATATTTTTGTAGTCTAAACTTAAACTTAAAATAGCAGTTTTTAATCTGGATCCAATTCTTATTTATTGAAGTAGACCAGTTAAATTATGATAACTGGTTTGATAACGCTGTTTAATTTTGTCTGTAATGGAAAAATAGAAAATGAACCTGCATTACTATTTTATCATTGTGGCAACCCATTGCACAACAAACTGCAAGCATTTGAAACAGTCATTGAAGAAATAATGCATTAGGTATATAATACAATAAAACAATATAGAGTGTAGTCCTGGTGTGTAAGAAAACAGCTTCTTAAACATATGTATATGCAGTAATATAAAAGTAATTCTGTAATCGCTTCTCTTTTAAAAAGATGAACTTCTATAATTCTGTCCCATGTGTTCCTTACTGTAACTGTTTCTCTGTTATACTTGCTGCTTGCAGATCCATGACTTGGTGGCTCTTCATAGCCAAAGGTAATAGACACAGTATATAGCTATAAACTAAACCCCATCACAATGAAGACTTTAAACCCCTCCCTCTTGCTTATAGTTGTCCTCAGCTGGAAAGTTTTGGCAACTGCTGGTTTAGGACACGGCTGAGCAGCTGTCAGTAGCAGGGTAGCTGCTTTCAGCAGCAGTTGGCGGGATGGCTTGGTGCCAGCTTGTACCATCTGCGTGCCTGACATTTCCTTCTAATTAACAGAGGGGTTAATTGTTCTGGCAGGCTCAAATGTAGTGTCTAACATTACCCAAGGGAGACGTGTACAAGTGCAAGAGTGGCAGGGAGCTGGGACAGCATTGCTAATACAGCTAAGAACGGTTAACAACCACTGATGGTTATACTAGCTGGGCACATGCAATAAGGCGGAGGTGTTTTTTATTCTGATGAATTATGCCAAGCTGCTGTAATGATGTAGAAAGAATTGGGTTTAGAAAGGCAAAGACCACTGCCTCAGGGCAATTGTGAGGGAACAATTTGCATGTTATTACTGCATATTCATACCTAATTGTGTTAGGCTTTGCTAATAGAGCAGAATGACAGTATGAAAAATTGAGCAGCAGCTTTATAGCCAACAAAGCAAGCAGGTTTTCTTTTTCAACCTATGAGTGCTGAATGACCATTTAGACACGTCATTGCTAAATATAACAGGCTTACCGTTTGTCAGCCTGACATAATTTATAAAGTAGTGCTCTAATTTTACCTTAGTTTATGGTATATATTTTTTACAGTACTTTACAGATGTCACATTTAAATGATGTTTACAGCTAGTGTAAGTTAATTTTAACAAAATTGTAAATTGCAGGCCTTTTGTGAAATTTTTCATTTGAATGGTTTTCTGTTAATTCTAAACAGTGATCATGAATTATATGTCCTTAAATAAAAAATGCTAATTTGTTATATTCTAAAGCAATTTTAATTTACATATTTTGCTGACTACAGATTAATTAAGAGGCTAAAGAGGTAAGGCTAACAAGTAACAAATTAAATCAGATATTTTCAGTTGGGCCATGACATATTAGATTTATACAATACTTCTATTGAGTTTTTTTGTTTGTTTGTTGTCTTTTCAGTTTAAATTCTTCTACAGTTTGCAATTATCTACTGTAATTGTTATGTGTACTGTCTGCATTCAGAACTATACGATTTGCCAGTTCTTGTATCGTTCATTGGTTTGGTGTCAAAATGTTTAAAGTGAATGTTACATATCCTAAACTGAAATACAGTAAAATTAAACCTGGCTAAGAAGCAAAACGTACTTCTATTGTGACGAACCCACCAACGGTCTCAACCAGTTTTATTTTCTTCCTGTGACGGGCTCCAAATTTTATTTTATGATAGATATATACATATATAATGTGTTCACCCGTTATAACGCGCCCCGTTATAGTGCGGAATCGGTTATAACGTGGTAGGGTCATGGCTCCCATTTGCTACATAATGCCATTACAGTAGCCCTTTTATACTTGTTATAAGGTGGAACACAAATAGCATGGTCTTGTAACTATGGCTCCCCACTATAGCATTATAAAGGGTGAGCACTAATATATATAGAAAGTTTACAAACGAGAGGAAGCCATTCGGCCATTGTTAGTAGCTTATTGATCCCAGAATCTCATCAAGCAGCTTCTTGAAGGATCCCAGGGTGTCAGCTTCAACAACATTACTGGGGAGTTGGTTCTATTCAGTCTTGAACAAAGAAGACTACGCGGTGATCTGATTCAAGCATTTAAAATTCTAAAAGGTATTGACAATGTCGACCCAGGAGACTTTTTCGACCTGAAAAAAGAAACAAGGACCAGCGGTCACAAATGGAGATTAGATAAACGAGCAGGATGGGCTGAATGGCCTCCTCTCGTTTGTAAACTTTCTTATGTTCTTATTTTCTTATGTTTATAATGTATAAGGAAACCTTGCATAACCATGATAGTGGACTTTCCATACAGTTGCTTAAGGAGCCTACTTTTTTCATTTATACTTCATATAAGAGTTTTTTTAATATGATAAATTAGTATTAGTAAGGATATAATTTACCATGTGCAAGATCTTCTAAATACTTCCAGTGCAATACGTCAAGGGCATGCTTGCATCATCAGTATGCATTTAAAATGTTGTAGGGTTATATAATCTCTGTTTTCTTTTCCAGAGAAAGAGATTTAAAGTGGTTGATTCCCACAGTTAAAATTAATTGGTTGTTTCATATGTATGATAAAAAAAAACACATTGAAAGCTTTCCTAGACTCCCAATCACAGAATAATGCCATACATTACATTTTTTTAATGCTGCGATTTTTTTTTTTTTTAAATCTAGTCCTAAACCAGAAGCTATTCTGAATAAGCATATTGACAACCTAAAGTCCCAACTGGATGCCAGGGACAGGGCTATGCAAGGTCTAAAAGATGAACTCGAGAAAGCTTTGTATGAGAGAGATAAGAGTATGGATGAGGTATGTTTCCTTCCTTCACGTTAAACAGTATTTTACTGAACTAGATATTTTACTGAATTGCTTAGTTTGTTCAGTCATTAGCTTTACATGTGGTATATATTAAATTGTTTCCATGTGCCTTAATGCAAATATTTAAGCCCAGGAGGTTCAAAATACTGAATCAATTGAAATTTAGTTTTACAACTACCCACACCTCCCTATGAACTTTACCCTTTTTTATTTGTTGGTTGTGTTAATACAAATTTAATAGAAGTAAGTGGTTAGACTATTTACTCATTGACGTTTTGGTTATAATTTATTTTATGGTTTTAAGACTATCAAAATAAAGTCATTGTTGCAATATAATTGTAGGAAAAAACCCCATTATGTAGTCAAATTATTCAGGCAGTTAAAAAATACAATTTACAAACCGTGTCTGCTTTGAGGGTAATAATAACTAACCTAGCTTGTTGTTCTACATGAAAATTACACAACAGCCAATTAACTGTAGGTAAACCTCTGTTGTTTGTTTCCAGGCTTCAGAAAGGAATGATGCACTCTCTATGTTGCAAAACAAGCTGCAAGCTCTTCAGAAGTCTGAATTGGCGAAAGTTGGACAGATTGCAGATAAAGATATCATAATTACAAAACTCCGTACAGAGCTGCAGTTTGCCCAGCATGATGGAAATGCTATTCAGAACGAGGTAATCATTGAAACAAGAGGAGTAATTAACTCAATACAATTACTGAAGATAAAACTACATTTTGCTACTTTTTATGACTGACTAATCCTTTAGTATCTAGTATTTTGTAATTTGAACATCAGCAACAAAATGTATACATCAATTGCATTCATGCTTCCTCCCACACTACTACTGCTGGTACTTCCAACAATCCATAAGTACTGACCTGCCTCATCAGTTCTTTACTTGTCAGAAAATCATACTTGAAAAATAAAATTATGCTAACTACTCACACAAGGCCATTTGATATTAATATTAATAGTGTTTGTTGTGTGAAGTTGTCTTTCCAACAGAAAAAGGTTAGCGAGTTACACAAGGCAATTGAAAAGCTAAAGGAAGAGATGGCAGAAAAGGATGCAGATAACACTGTTTTTTTCAAGTCAAGCAAAATTCTTGAAAAAAAATCAGTGATGCTGACAACAGAGGTAAGAGAACATTTTTCATGCCGTTTTTCTTTGATTTTGTTTTTATTGTATCTATCATAAGATATAGAGTACAGTCAAATGGCTATGTATACTCTTTAATTTACATAGTCAATGTAATGTATATTAGATCATGGTCTAGCTAAATAAACGATTTGGTTTCTGAAACCATGTGGTGTCAGTATGTAGGGCACCACTATTTCAGAAAGCAGTTGAGATACAAACTTCACATTTTCAGTGAAACACTCTGGATAAAAGGTGCCAGTACATTTGACTTTTTGGTTTCCATATTATATACATTTTCAAATTTGACACACTGCTGTATTGTATGAGTAAGGTATAGATTTTAGTTATTCTGCATGCAATGGCTTCTATGTACTAATGTTACTTACGTGTTCGTAAATACTGCAAATTCGTAGCCTCCTTCCTTCGTAGAAATTTGTTTTTGATGTACTAAACAGCTCTTTTGTGAATTACCGTAATATCGCTGTAAGTTTACGAACAGCATAAATTACTACTTATTATACAGGAGAGATCGGAATTTGCATCTCATTATAAATAGATTTGCAACGCCGAAAGTCAAGATTTAGAACTTCCTTCTGGCAAAGATAAATGAGTGGTATAGTGAACAGAAAGAAGTAGTAGGCAAATAATAGGATCGAGCTATGACTTCTGCAGTCTCTTGATGAAACTGTGGCACCGGACAAAAAGAAAAGGAAAACAAATTTCCACAAAGACGACATTTACCTGTTAGTTAGTGAAATGGAAAAAAAATCAGGAAATATTACTTAACACCGCAGGGCCAAAAAACATTAAGAAATGAAACATGGAAAGAAATAACTAACAAAATTAATTCATTGAGACCAGTGCCGGCACTAGGATTTACTATGACGTAAACCCACCCAAAAAAAAAAAAAAAAAGAAAACGCAGGGCGCTGCTGCAGCACAACCTAAAGAAAACCTTTTGAAAATAAATCCATCAGCGGCAAAATCTGAACCGTTCAAAAATGTTTTTCTTCAACAAAGCATATTCTTAAGGAATAGAACGAAAACAAGTACATTGAATTGACAACAGAACTGCAGAAGGCACAGGTGTCCAAAGCAGCTTTGACCATTGTTCCATAGTCCAATTTCTGTGTTCTTGTGCATATTTTAGCCTTGTAGTGGTGTTCCCCTTTCTTAACAGAGGTATTCTTACTGCAACACATCCTTTAAGTCCTGAAGAGTGACCTTCGTACTGTTGATTAGATCAACAACGACACCTGTGCCTTCTGCCAGTTCTGTTGTTGTCAATTCAATGCTTATCTTCTTACTATTCCTAAAGGATATTATCTTCAGGTATTGCTCATCCTTGTTAGATAGCTTTTTGGGTCTTCCAGTCCTGGGTTTGTCAATTACAGATGATTTATTTCTCTGTAATATCTATCTATTCTCTATCTATTTATTTCTTTGCATTGTTACAAGATATCACATTATACATTATTTCACATTATACAGGTATCACATTATTTTTTACATAAAATTACCCATTTATACAGTTGGGTTTTTACTGGAGCAATCTGGGTAAAGTACCTTGCTCAAGGGTACAGCAGCAGTGCCCCCCACCTGGGATTGAACCCACGACCCTCCGGTCAAGAGTCCAGAGCCCTAACCACTACTCCACACTGCTGCCCTAGTTGATTATGCTTTGGATACCACACCTTGAAAATCGAGTGATGCAAGCTATTTCACTCAATGTTTTTCCTTCTTTATGCAAGTCAAGGTTGTATACTAGTAGAAAACACTAGTGGAGGTTTTGAGTAAATTGTTGATGTTCATAATACATCAGAGTAGAAAAATGCAACATATCTAAAATTTTTGCACAGCAGGTTTGTTTTATATTTTAAGGTGCTTGATTTTATAGTAACTCAAAGCCCGGAAACATTTAAACAGGAAGTTTAACATACGAACAGCTAGTTGAATCTATGCCAGTGAGAGGCATGCGGAAAATAACAAGCACAAACTGAAGTCGAAAACACTAGTGGAGGTTTTGAGTAAATTGTTGATGTTCATAATGCATCAGTAGAAAAATGCTCATAAGTGTGTCAAGGTCAGTGGAATATGTTAGAAGAAATACTTTCCCTCTTCCTTTATTATAAGAATCGGTACCTTTTTGTTTACAAATTAACTAATGCATGTACGGGTGTCGATAACAAACTTTAGTGGCAAAATGAATGCTCATTCCAAATGTATCATCTCTGAATTTTCCGTAACTTTGTAGCTTTTTTGCCTGAAACATTGTAATCAAGGACAATAAAATAAATATATTAGAATTTGCCACTTTTAGGTAGCCAATAAACATTTTTGCACTAAAATAAATATTTTAAAGTTTACGCAAAGTAAAACAAAACTATTCTTACAGTTAATTGATATAATGAGTCAAATTAATAGAATGTAATGTTTTCTTATGTTTGAACTCTTCTTTTTTTTGGTTTATGTTTGCTTTTACGTTTACATTTGCCACAGGTGTATACAAATAATGACTGATTACTAATCAGAAATCAAGGATTACCTGCTTAAAAAGATTTACTATTCCAGGTTTAAATTTTTGTGGTGATTGAATCCTATTTTTTGTGATTTGACATGTGTCAACTAGGGTATTGAGCAATCAGAGAACAGCTTCAATGCATGTGGTCCAGCAGGGTGAAGCAGTAACAAAATGACAGAGGAAACAATAATAACTTGAAAAAATACCCAGAGCTTTATGGCAAAGGTCATCACAATTATAAAGATACAGATTTGAAAGACAATATATGGTAGTCTATTTTGAAGGAACTGGATAAGCCTGGTATGTATGATTTATTGCCATATGTGCTGAAATATCATCAGAGAAGACACTCCTAATTACTACATCATGTTGATGAATATGTACCAGTCTCGATCATAGTTTTGTCAATAGCAGTTTTTAACAGTTGTATAGATCTGCCAGTTTTCAAACCTGTCGCATCACCTCTGTATCGCTTCTGGTGTGTGTGGTCATGTCGCTGCGAAAGTGTCTTGTTGCCAATTAAAAAATCGCATCGCATCTTGTGTGTGGAGACCTTAAGAGTGTATGAGTCTCTTAGGGGCGTTTTACACTAGGCAATAATTACTGGCAATTATTCTCAGCAGTAATTGCTGACAGTTTTTCTATTCTACACTTGGCAACTTTTAATAGCAATATTGCTGCCAATATTACAGCTATTTCATGAAAATACAACATGTCACTATCGAAGGATACTACTGCTTTAGCGACTCTTATCTACTGTATTTATGATTGTGGTAATAAACAGAAAAGACAAAAAAAGAGTAGTAAAATTTGGACAAATAAATACAGCTACCTGTCTGCGAAACAAAGACAGGAACATGAGAAATAGGAAAAGCTCATGAAAGAACTAGCCCTAGAAGACAAACATTCCTACCGTAGATGGTTACATTTTTAATGGAGCAGGTCCTTGGGTGCTGCCATCTTCGAATGATGATAAAAAGTGCATCACATCTAGAAAACTTGCCGGCAATATTGCTCCAGTCAGACCCTCTTCAACTCTCTTGGCAAGATTGCAGTATTTGCGTACTAGCTATTGTGCTAGCAATAATTGCCTAGTATAAAACATCTCTTAAATGTATTTTTGTAAAATGACAGGTTTGTTCATATGTTTAATGTTTAAATGGTGGTGATATTTAGATCCTCCACTGTTCAGATTAATTCAACAGACCCCAGTGTCTTCATTACTTAACCCTATCCTATGTCTAAAGGATTTGCAAGCTTTGTTGAAATATTCCAGTAAAAGATGGATTGATGTGAAACACCTTTATCAAAATTAAGAAAGAAAGGTATTCCATCAGTAAAGTAAAGGAATTGCCTATAGTTTTATTACTACTGGCAAATAGGTATTCTATTAAACAATATCATTTTGTATTTACCTGGCTTTTGCTTTAGATGTTCAGGTTGGAAATCAGAACTTACTTCTATCACCATTATATAAATAAAATGTAATTCACAATACCTTCCTGAACATAGTTTGCATATTAAAAGGGAATTCATGTCTCTTGTTCCATGTTTAATTTCGTTAAATCTTTATAATTGATTAATGTTCCTTTGTAAAGTAGAGATGAATAATGTATTACTTATATAGCCCGTGGCTTAAAAAGTGTTTAATTTTAGTGAATGTTAAAGTGTATTAGGAAAATTCAAGTTGTCATTCTTGTTGGTACGTTAAATTTAACCGTGGCACAGATGCTTAAGCTGCAGCCAGTTGAAGTTCATCAGCTGTATCATGTTTTGCGTGCAAAACCCTTTTTGAATGGTGTAATGATAATGAAATATTAAAGGGATTTTGTTTAAAAGGCCTTTGATTGTTAGCATCTGTGTTGGCACATTTGATGAATGTGTGTTAATTTTTTCTTCACACATCCCCCGTCTAGCTCATTGATTTTCAGTGAAAATGTGCCAGCTAGAAAATTGAGCAAATTGAATAAACAGTACTTATTCTCAATAGCAAGCATAATTAAATATGCAAATAACTAAAATGATATAATTAACCTTAGAGCGTTGGGGGCCCTTTTGAAAGCTTTTGTATTTGAGTTTATTCTAGAGATGTGTTGGGATCAAAGGAAACTAATTTGCATCTAGTTGTTGACATTTTGCCAACGACATGAAGTGACAACTGTTTCATTGAACTTTCTGTTGTAATACATATTGGTTCATTGTGGTTCTGTTGTGGGATCTAGCTGTTTCTAATGACAAAGGAAAATGCTGACAGCAATATTTAAGTTTATGTAATATTACTAAAATGGAACTGTCTTTTAGAATCAGTTTTAAGAAGCCAGATAGGGTTACATTCTGTATTTATCATTTTAAAATGTATGTGGCTTTCATAGTAAACATTCTCAGAACCAGAGCCACTGTGGCATACTGTTACAGTACTTCCTTTGTGATATGCAGTACAGTTAAAAAATCCAGATATGCCTAGGCAGTGTTGGATTTCCGAGTGCCTGAAAAGAACAAGAATAACAATATTTAACTCATGTTGATAGAGCAAGCAGTGCTTCAGTTTTCTAAAGATATATAGCTTTGTGAACCAATGTATTAAATGGATATGTGGATAGGAACTGGAATGTGGGGAAACATGATCATTTTATTGGAAGATACAGATTACTGATCATGATCAAAAAATAAAACTTACCATGCACAGAATTCTTGTAAAAGAGAGCCCAGAAACTGTCTGAGTCTTAAGAATAGCTACATATATTCAGGGTGTTTTAGACAGGGTGGAAAAGGGCACTTGGGAAATAAAAAATAGTACATACTTTTTTAAAATAATGATAATGGGTTTATGCCTAACAAAACCATTATGTGCAAAATGTCCTTCAACCAGTACTTTCTCCCAGCATATTGTGTGTAACATATTGATAAATGATCTTGGAGATTTGTTTCTGATTTCCCTAACAAGTGAGAGAAAGGCAGATCTGACAGCACAGTGTAAGTAGCTGGAATAGAAATACAATGTTAAAATCTAAAACAACAATAGCAACATAAAGTGACCCACATATAACGTAACCCAAGTAAGTTGGATAACCTTTTAATTTTTAATGACTATTCCCATCAGTTAAATAACTTGTAGGACACCCAATGATTCACCTAAATCATTTTTCTTTTTTATTTATTTTCTCAGTTTCCTGAGTACCGGTAGCTTTAGTTTATATTCTGCATCAGAGTACATTTTAATGAAATCCACTTGGCAGTGAGAGTTCATCTTGCTGTAAATCAAGGACTTCACCACCAGTGCGTTGGCTATGGCAGTAGAATGCATTGCCAGTTGGGATTTGGGTGATAAGTAGCCCTGCCCCCAGTTAGACTTGGGATCACTGTAAATCAGCATATTGTGCTGGGCTCTACGTTGAATGACCTTGACCCAGATTTACTTTCATCAAGCTTAGGAAAAGCAAACTCCCAAATAAGAAGGAGGGATTATATACAGCTCCACAATTCTGCATTGGTACCTTACCTTGCCCCAGACAGTTCTTTGTGATAGTATGATAAAATGTATGTTGACAGAGCATCACCACACATTATTAAAAAAAAAAAAAATCCCCTAGAATGGCTGGTTCAAAGACACTTCATTGTGAATGTATCATTATAACTTATTAGATTCATTATTTTGACTAATGATGTCCCCTAGCTAGCAGACAGTGCTAATCTGCGACACACAGATCAACCCTGCTAAGTTGCAGTACACTTGGGTCCAGCAGCTGCTGTGAAGCTATGTGTGCCATTTGCAATATAAGATATGCTGTTGAAGGTCAGAAAAGCATTCATGCTCCATGGAAGAGTGTGTGTGTGTGTCTATATATATATTGTTTCTAAAACAAATTATGTTCATGTGATAGATACACTAACCACAATAGCTGTGGACATTTAAACAATTTATTTAAGGTAGTTTCTTGAACTTGAGTGTGTGTGTGTGTGGGATGGGGGTGGCAACGCATGTGAAAACAATATCCATACACTGTTTTGCTAATGCATGAAAATTACAATTATTGCATGCAGTGGGTTTAATTATTTGAACATATTTACATAGTTATTTTTTAAGACAATCCTTCAGAACTGGAAACATATTTCTGTTTAAACATGATAAGCCCCAGGACATAAGTAAATCTACTTGGTAAGAGGGTGTAATTTGTAAGACAATTTTATGCAAAGAATAACCATTGCCTAGTGTATTTAGAATTCTAGAAAGTTATGTGCAAAATGCTGCAGGGATATGCTTATTATTTTTATTATAGTATACATGTTTTTCTATTATTCTCAGAGAAAATGGGCTGTACTTAAGTGAGCAAGAAATCTTCATCCTAGTATTTTTTGTCATGAATTGTTCATGTGCTTGACAATGCCTTTGCTTCCAGAATAAAAGTGCATGTGGTGTACTTATTAAAAAATATGTTATATATACAGTATGTGTGTGTATATATATATATATATATATATATATATATATATATATATATATATATATATATATATACAGTACTGTGCAAAAGTTTTAGGCAGGTGTGAAAAAATGCTGTAAAGTAAGAATGCTTTCAAAAATAGACATGTTAATAGATTATATTTATCAATTAACTAAATGCAAAGTGAGTGAACAGAAGAAAAATCTAAATCAAATCCATATTTGGTGTGACCACCCTTTGCCTTCAAAACAGCATCAAGCATCAATTCTTCTAGGTACACTTGCACACAGTTTTTGAAGGAACTTCGGCAGGTAGGTTGGCCCAAACATCTTGGAGAACTAACCACAGTTCTTCTGTGGATTTAGGCAGCCTCAGTTGCTTCTCTCTCTTCATGTAATCCCAGACAGACTCGATGATGTGGAGATCAGGGCTCTGTGGGGCCATACCATCACTTCCAGGACTCCTTGTTCTTCTTTACGCTGAAGATAGTTCTTAATGACTTTCGCTGTATGTTTGGGGTCGTTGTCATGCTGCAGAATAAATTTGGGGCCAATCAGATGCCTCCCTGATGGTATTGCATGATGGATAAGTATCTGCCTGTACTTCTCAGCATTGAGGAGACCATTAATTCTGACCAAATCCCCAACTCCATTTGCAGAAATGCAGCCCCAAACTTGCAAGGAACCTCCACCATGCTTCACTGTTGCCTGCAGACACTCATTCGTATGCGCTCTCCAGCCCTTCGGCGAACAAACTGCCTTCTGCTACAGCCAAATATTTCAAATTTTGACTCATCAGTCCAGAGCACCTGCTGCCATTTTTCTGCACCCCAGTTCCTGTGTTTTCGTGCATAGTTGAGTCGCTTGGCCTTGTTTCCACGTTGGAGGTATGGCTTTTTGGCCGCAAGTCTTCCATAAAGGCCACTTCTGACCAGACTTCTCCGGACAGTAGATGGGTGTACCAGGGTCCCACTGTTTTCTGCCAGTTCTGAGCTGATGGCACTGCTGGACATCTTCCGATTGCAAAGGGAAGTAAGCATGATGTGTCTTTCATCTGCTGCAGTAAGTTTCCTTGGCCGACCACTGCGTCTCACGGTCCTCAACGTTGCCCGTTTCTTTGTGCTTCTTCAAAGAGCTTGGACAGCACATCTGGAAACCCCTGTCTACCTTGAAATTTCTGCCTGGGAGAGACCTTGCTGATGAAGTATAACTACCTTGTGTCTTGTTGCTGTGCTCAGTCTTGCCATGGTGAATGACTTTTGACAGTAAACTGTCTTCAGCAACCTCACCTTGTTAGCTGAGTTTGGCTGTTCCTCACCCAGTTTTATTCCTCCTACACAGCTGTTTCTGTTTCAGTTAATGATTGTGTTTCAACCTACATATTGAATTGATGATCATTAGCACCTGTTTGGTATAATTGTTTAATCATACACCTGACTATATGCCTACAAAATCCCTGACTTTGTGCAAGTGTACCTAGAAGAATTGATGCTGTTTTGAAGGCAAAGGGTGGTCACACCAAATATGGATTTGATTTAGATTTTTCTTCTGTTCACTCACTTTGCATTTAGTTAATTGATAAATATAAACTATTAACATGTCTATTTTTGAAAGCATTCTTACTTTACAGCATATTTTCACACCTGCCTAAAACTTTTGCACAGTACTGTATATATATAATGTGTGTGTGTATATATGTGTGTATATATATATATATATATATATATATATATAGATAGATAGATAGATAGATAGATAGATAGATAGATAGATAGATAGATAGATAGATAGATATAGATAAAAGAAAAATACTGTAGGTTTTTTTATTATATATGCTAACTGGTAGGTTTAAAAATAATAATAATATTGGGATAGACATGAGGCTTCTCATAATGATTATGGCTATGATATGCCTATTGTACACACTTAGATGTGTTACTTTAAAAAAACCTACTGTATTTGAAACATTAGCTAGAAAAATTAATTGGATAATATTTGTAGTTATTGGATCAAGCGCTTATCCAACATGGTATGTGTACAATTTACAATTTTATTTATAGAACCAACATTTTGTTCAGTGAATAAAATTATCAACATAGTTTGCCGAAATGTTTGTCTGATCAACCAATACACCAACTGGGTTACCCATAGCTGTATCTTTAAGAGCACTTTGCTGCACCGTATAATCACACTGCATTGAATCAACCACCTATCAGTGGTTTTCCTGGGATTACTCTTTAAATAAATGCTTGATGCAATCCATGGAATTATTCATTGTTTGTGTGAAATGCTCTAAAATCCAACTGTGCTTTATCTAGACAGGGAAAAGCTGGATTACTTATTATCAATTAATCAAATAAGTATGCACCACCACCTTTTTTCAAAAAATAATTATTTGTGATTTCTCCCATTACTAATATAAAAACAAATTAATTCATGAAAACACCTGAAATGTCCAGCCAACAACTATGCCTACAAGAAAGATGCATGCATTAAGCAGTCACAAGTGCTGGTGCAGGTGTTTTAATAATGTATTATTTTTAGAAAATTGGAAAACAATAACTAGTTTGTAATTGAAGTTGCCTTGCTGAATAATTGGGTCACAATTAGGACCTAAAATGGGAATACCAAATGTTTTTTTTTTAAATTTTTTTTTAAATTTCTTTATCTAGGAAACAGCTTCATGTTCGTAAGTCTACAGATTGCAGTACATTTGCGAAATGTGAAGCTGTTTGAAATGTAAAACATCAACCAAAAAGTAGACCAGCAAATATTCCCTAAATATAGATAGAAAAATTATTTTATGTGGTAAATTAGACATAACCAACAATATCTTGACTGGATAAAGAGTTGATGGGACCTGCAAATGCTGATATCTATCCACATATTGAGAAACTACAATACATTAGTGGGAGAGGAGCTAGGGTGAACACCTATCACAAAGAAAGCTGTAGAGAGCTGTACATTTGGTTGAAAAGTAGAGGATGATGCCAAGTTACTGGACCGTGGTGATGCCCTGACTGGCTGGACTATACCTGGCTTTGAACTGCGCATGACCAGTAGGGGTCCCTGTGGCATAGTCCATAATAAACACAAAATAGCGTTCTAAAAAAAAAAAAAACACAACAAGGTAAAATAAGCCTGATTATTGTGACTTAAGTGGAGCTGTGTCTTTGTTCCTTGCCACTGCCCTGTTTTCATGCCTGTGGTGACACACATTTCATTTAGCAATATCCATAGCCTACGATTCTTTATATGGAGCGAGACTTTTATTAGCATTACATGAAGTCATTAAAAAAAAAAAAATCCCAATAACGGAATTTAAAATGATCTGGCTGTGTGGGATCTGTCTTTGTTTTCTATTATGGCAATTATTTATCAAATTTAATTTAAACTTGCTTTAAGGTGAGGGGTTGTAAAGAATAACTCATTAGTCATCCATCATGTGATCTAATATTTCCTACCTATTTTCTGCACACCTTCCCACAGTGGATCTAAGGTGGTGTGCTATAGAACTAGCTGTACAATAATGAAAAAAACATCAAGCTACTGGTATGTTTCCTTGAGGGTGATTTCACTGACTCTCCAGGCAGATGCTGTACCACACATCACTAATGTTTAGTCGGGAAGCTCACAACTCAAGGTGCTTTTGAGAGGTTTGCCAACGTCCCCATGCCCGCCACACTGACAAGCTAACTTTCCTCGTCCTCATTTTCACAATCGCGTTCTCTTTGTTGTCTCATGCTATTGCATTATAATCATCAAGACCATTTAAAATGATATTCCAGTTTATCTTCACCAGGATGTAAGCAAACAATCCAAACCTGAATCTTCTGACTCTATTATTAATGTCTTTCAGCTTCAAAAACGTTCATTACATCTTTCTTTGTGAAGCATATTAATATCCACTTCCGCATTTACAGTGCATGCTTTTTCAAGAATAATCATTTATACTACCATTCTAGATGTTGAAATTCAAAATTATTTTGTTTACTGCTCTCTAGAAAATGCAACCAAAAAAAACAACCCACACATATATTGTGATGGTTATGGCATATTGCTCAAGAGCAGTAAAATTATTCTTTAACAAAATTTGATTAAATGGCTTCTTATTGCATTAGGTTGATATTACAAACGGGGGAAAATCAATAATGCTTACAACAACAAAAAAAAAGTAATGAAAAAATTGTAATACATTTAAAAAAACATTGTTGCATTACACAGTCATGATTCATAATTATAACCCTTATGACACTGATTTTTTTCATATGCGATTATCAACATTAAATTATTGATTATTAAATATATTTTTATGCCTTGACGAAGCGTTGTTCTGTACCTTTTGAAACGCCAGAATGTCTTAAACTTGATTGGTAACAAATCTAATGGACAACCTAACAATATATACATGTGTGGATAGGCATACATATAATATATCATTTATATATTATTACAATATAGATCATTTAAATATCCTGTGGCTTTATAATTATTATTTTTTTGCACTTATACTGCCCAGATTGTAATGACAGTTGCAAGATGTAAAGGTCCCTTTTGAGTTAATGAATATTTTCATAAAAAAATGCTCTGCATTTAAATGTTTTAAGAGCCTTGTCATAACATTCACTAAGCTTACACATGACAACCAGCATCTGTTACTGCATTTTCATCTTAAATATTTGATGATTTCCTCTCTAAATCCAACAGATTCATAGCCCAAAGGGTTTCATTTTCTTACAGCGTATGTAATTCAAGAGACATTTATAAGGGCATAGGGCTGCACAAGAATATGACTTAAGATTACTAACGCAACGCTACAGAAAGTCTGAGGATATACAATGTACAGCATACAAAATTACTATACAGGGGTGCTCTAGCCCAAAAATATATAGCCTTACTCTTTATTTTAGGGTTATAGAGTAGTAATATCCTATATTTAAAGCAATAATTATAAAGGACCCTGCAAAACACATGGCATTTGGTACATTACAGTTCATCTATATGTAGATACTATAGACAGGGAGTATATAGCTTCTTTACATGGTCTTCTTACCAATTATTTTATTTTTTAATGCATATAATATTTAGTGAGAAAGAAATGGTAATTTAATACAGAGAACCAACAATCTATTACATGAGTAACATATTATTATGTGATAAAACTGAGGTTTGTCCATTGATAGGTCATTCTCACTTGACCTTGTGTGCATAGAAAAGGTAGCTCACCATGGTAACCCTGGTCTTCAGGCTTTCCAGACAGTAAATCATTTCAGCCCTCTTCATGTAATACTTTTATTGGCTGCACAATTGAAATGTCATGCTTCACGAACAGAGAAGCTAGTAATTTCTTACGCGTGATTAAACTACCTCTGTAAAGTAGGAACATAGCTGGAACTGTAAAGGCTGTTGTAATAAAAAAATAAAAAAATAAAAAAACAATATATTTTTTAAAGAAATGTCTTGGTTTATGACACTACTTTCTTAAATGTTTCGATTTTGTTGAAGATATATGTGAAATATATATTTTTTAAGCTAATACTTTTTTATTATCTCTTAAAATACATAAGAAAAAAAAAATACAGCAAATATAAGGTTTGTGAATATTAATAGGGCAACCAATTACCTTTGGGAAATTCTTTGTTTGGTATCAATTGTAATCTCAAAAGGGTTGAAGAGCTGTTCTATCTTGGTTGTAATTTGTTGAAAATGTGGTGGAAAAACACAGGTTCCTATGTAAATAGAACCATTTTAGTAACACTGTCATAATTTTGGCATATTCTGGTCATAAACCAGACATCCAGGATGTCTGTCATATGATTATGGAATCTTTGACTTCAGGTACAGTGGGATGTTTTCATGATGCTCATATTTGGGTAATGTTGTTTTTTTTAACATGAATATGTGTGTAAGGATGTTTTTGACTCAACATGTTGTGTGGTTTTTTTTTTTTTAAAGGTGTGTAACAAAAACATGTTATTGTTTCCAGAATTAGGATTTGTACTGGCAGGGCACTATGCAGACAAAGTACCCCCAGCATGGAAATACAACAGACAATTGTGAGGGTCAGAAGTAGTGATTGTTTACCCAAACAGTAGATGTAGGTCATGGTGACTCTTATTGATAAAGATAGCTCTAATTTTGTATTTGCAGCCTTAGAAATGGATCTAAGTTACTGACATGGTTCAGTAAATAAAATGGAAATACAGCACACTTGTTATTCGCAAGATGGAAATAATGTGTGCTGTCTCCTTTTAGACCCTTGTTTCTGTTGAAAACTGAACTAAGCACACTCCACAGAACAGTTTCCCAAATAAAAACTCATTACTTTCACACTATTCTTTTGAATCGTGGGAGCTGATACATTCATTACCTGCAGTGCAATGATAATATGGCCAATGTCTGTGCAACTAAAAGGGTTCAAATTAAACTATTGTGAGTTTGTTTGCTATAATTTGATTGTGAGCACACAAATAAATATACCACTATAACATAATTTGTATATTAACAAAAACAAAACAAAAAAACATGAATGGGATCTTTTTAATAGCTTTTAAATGTAAAAGTGCTAACAAAAATGATATCACTTTAGTTTGGGATAAAGTGGAAATAATGGGCAGAGAATGTAATTTTGTAATTACTGTATAGATTTTTTTATGTCTAGGGTTGTGTGTGGTTATGTTTATTTATGTGGTGTAATCAAATAGTATATTATATCACAGATGAATGGTATATTATATTTAGCTTTGATGCTTGATATTTGGTACTTGTCTGCTCTTTAACTGAAAAAAAGCTTATTGCAACGGTTACTGTGAAGAACATTGAAAGATATACCAGTATGCAGAAACCTAAAATAACAAAATATTCCACTCAGTAATTTTATATTCTAGACTCATCAAATATTTTGCCAGTTTTTAAGAGCTGATGATTTAATCTATTCCTGAATACTAATATAGTTTGTGAATCATTTTTGATTGGGTTTAAAAGCTAATAAATGCCCCACCCGCAATCGTTCAGGTGTACAAAGCAGATAGGTTAAGGGGTACTGCACCATACATGTATCCATATGTAGTCACAAACAAAAGTATTGGCACCCTACACTTATTATACCATATTTCAAGGTAACAGTTTAAGGACAAGCATTGTAAACGTTAACCACTTTGTAATACAACAAAAAGCAAAATAGACAATTTCTTATTTAGTTTAGTTTAAAGTATTCGTTCATGATAAAAGCATTAGCACCCCTGCTTTAGTATTTCAAGTGGCCACCTTTTGCTTTTATTGCAGCTTTCAGGCGTTTATGATCATTCTTAACCGGTATGTTACATCTTGGTGAAATCTAGGCCCATTCTGACTTGCATATTTTCTTCAGCTCAGACAGATTCTATATACAATGATTGGCTATAGCTTCATTCAGATCAGTCAAAAGCATTTCTGTTGCCTGGTGATTTGCGACGGCCATTCCAGAATTTTATCTTCATTTTCTTCAAGAATTCCAGAGTTGACTTAGCCGTTTGCTTTGGATCATTGTCGTGTTGAAAGATACACTGTCTTGATTTGATACATGGCTTTATTCATTTGATCTTCAATCACACGAATGTCTCCAGCCCTTCAACTGCTATAACACCCCCATATCATAATTGAACCACCTCCATGTTTAGCTGCAAGTACAAAGTTTTCTTAAATGAAGGATTTACATTTCTTTTCTTCAAACATACTGTGGTCTATTTTTGGGGGAAAACTTATATTTTATATCTCGTTTCCATGGACAGCTAACTCAGTGCACTAAGTGTATCTTAACTAATACACCTTTAAATCCCGCGAACAAGCCTCAATTCCTAATTGTAATGTCATTTTATATTTCGCAAGCTGAATCTCCAATAGAAATGTAGGAATATGCTGTCACTCAGTAGTTGGTGTGGGTTTAAAGCATTCAGAACAAATCAATGATAGATACAAGTCAGCAAGGAGGGACATTGCCCAGCTGCACTTTTTTTTTTTAATGGGAAAGGGGTGGTCAATGTGAATTGTTTAACCATTTCCACTGTTTTTCCAGTGTTTTCCAGTGTTATTGGCTTTACACCGATTCCATGTTTTTTGTATCGGCAGTGTTTTATCAGTTCATATTGATTAAAACCGAAAATCAGAAACTATATTGCAGCTTAATTACTTTTTTTTTTAATTAGCTCATTTACATTTTTACAGGCTTTTAATGTACAGGTGCCAGTACTTTTGTCATGAATACATATTTGAAAGTGCATTAGTGGTGAATGTTCACTAAATGCGTGTATTTAACATATTTTCTTGAAATATCATATATTAACTGTAGGGTGCCAATATTTTGGTCTGCGACTGTATAGTATATGTATTAATAGTAAACCAAAAATTGTAATAGTAATTGTGAAGTAATGGAATTTTCTTTTAGTATTATTGCATAATGATACATATATACATTTCCCAGATAAGTTGCCTAATTTTCTGTTATTGTTGCTCTTAAAAATATTATGAAAAAAGGTCTGCAGGGATAGCTATTTAATAGGTCAGAGAGTCAACCCCTTTGCGGGTTGCCAGTGCAGTGGCTTAAGACATGAGCGTGCAACTGTATTGACCCTCTGCAACAGAAGGGCATGAGTTCAAACTGGGATCCAAACAGCCTGAAGATTCTGTTTGTTTCCAAATCTCAATCTTGCACAGCACCAGGGTCAACCTGCTCAGTGATGGGTTTAGTGATTGCACAGGGGAATTAATAGAAAATTACCACAGATACTTCACTGCCAACTCTACTCTTGGCTGCAGAACAAGAGCTGACACTGGTAGGCACTTAGTGAACTTGCCTCGGGCCGTTCTAACCTTACATTCCTAGCACAGCTTTTTTCCTCAAAAGAGCCCCAAACCCCTCCAAATTAGAGTATCAAACTTGTTTATATTTATTGAGCTGGATGGCAAAAAACAGCAAAAAACATAGCATAACAATTGACACTTGTAACCTAGCCTTCCAATAGCTTACAGTATGCCACAAAATAAACTAGTAAGGGGAAAAAAGAATATGATTAATTGGTTTAATTCATTATGTAGCTTTTGTTTAGACTGCCTAAAAGAAATTTTAAATTGACTTAACTTTTTTGACAAATGTGTTTTTCTTGATTAAAATACTGGGCCTTTAGCTATAGAGTCAACTTATGGATCTAAAATAATTTTAATCGGCATTTAAATACTGATGATAGAAAAACATCAGAATCGATTAGCCATTGTATGTTTACAGCTCACTTTAATTGCTTAAAAACGCAATTTGTCAGCTTTATGTTATATCGACAAACGCTATTGATTTATCTGATTTTGGCTTTGTCTTGTCTTTTGTACATAAAATTCACATATGTTGTTCAAATGGGAAATGGTTGTATCGATTCCCTTAACTTGAGCCCAAATGCTAAAGATTTTTGGATAAGCTTTCTCATTACTTAAGCCAAAATCAATAAGGAAGAGCATCTTTTAATGAATGAGCAGTTTGGACACCGTACTGCAGAAATGGGGTCCTGTTCATCCTCTGCTTTTCAGATCAATCACCTAGGTTGCTTAAGTGAGGTCCAATTGGTTGACATTGTGGTTTGCTTTTGTGTATAAACTTGCAGCTTCAGAAAAGAGGAGACGAGCTACAGAGACAGCAGAAGGAAATACTTTCCCTGCAACAGAAAAAAGATGGACTCTTTGCTGAGGTATGAATAAAATAAAGTGGCAGCAAATTAAACCTATTTTATTCTTGCAACAATACTGTGAAACATTGTGAACCTGCAGTTTTTTCCGCAACAGTGAGTTCACAGATAATGCATGGGTATTTAGCAAACAAAACAAATGTTTATCTTTCAGATTAGAAATAGTAGTTTAAGCATTCATTCTATATCTTGTAAGCATTGGCTAGTTAAATGAATGCTGACTATACAATACTATATTTCCACTGCAGTTAGGATATTTTGGTAATCAGTGGCATGAGTTCACATTTTAGTTGAAATGCCATATATGCAGCTAATCATTTTGCTGTGGTCATTAATTTTGTTGGGATTTCTTTCAGTTTCAAACTCAGGAGCGCAGGATTTTCCAGCTTCAGGAATCACTGCAAAGTAGGGATGTTGAGGCTGAGCATTGGAAGGCTCAAATCGCACAGCTGCAGAGTGAGCTGGAAGCTACCCGTAACTTATATAAGCAGGCCACACGTCAGGTACAGTATTGCGATACCGTTAACTTCCCCGAACTGCAGAGCAGCTCCGTAAATTACCCTAATTACCCCTCTGCTTAATTATCTCAAAATGATCTATTGATGTATATGTAAAGCATGATAGAAACCTCATGTTGCACTGCATAAAACGGATTGTTTTTCAGTTATTCACCTATTGACTTCCATTCCAGTTGTTTTCAAGAGTAAGATTCCCCTTGAAATATATTTAATGTTATTGATCATATTTGGGCTTCATTTAGCTAAAAAGATTTTCTTTGTTTTGTATGGTAACCCTTCTTTCCGAATGAGGATAATAATTAAATCTTAAATAAAATAGGGCATTATTACAAGTTCTTTTTAATAGTGTTTTTTTTATTATTACTCTTTTATCTAAGGTAAGTTTGATTAAACTTGGAAGGGAATCTGAAATAAGGAAGTTGAATCTGCTTTATGTACTGTAAAAAAAAAAGGGTTACAAAAATATTTCTAGGAATAATTTAGAGATTGTTCAGTATTCTCCTTTTAAGTACATGAATTGGCTGATACAGTGTTACTAACAAATCGGTACAATCAAATTCAGACGTGTTCTTTGGTTCAGAAGAATATGAATTACAAGGAAATTTCACTGAACTGGTGTTGTTTGAAAGTCTGCTGTCATCACATTTTATTTTATACCTATAAAATATCATATCTCAACTACCTAGGCGAATAAGAAAGTCTCAAACTGTTCAAGGTTTTACATGATTTAAGTGCATTATTATCCTCCTGGTTTAAAAAAAAAAAAAAACACACACAATTACAAACAACACAATTACAAAAAAAGTAATTTATTTTGTTCTTATTTATTCTTTTGTTCCTTACATTTCTTGCATTATGTCTGATGGATATATTGTCACATATAAATACATCATTGCGGCTTATACAATGATAACTGTTTTTATGCCACAGTTAAAGCTAAAATGACATTATAAAAAGAACAGGTTATAGTTTGTGAGCCTTTTTTTAAAAAAATCTAAAAGCTTTATCCTAGTTAGCATGCATTTATCTTTTTTTTTTTTTTTAACAGGTCTGATATTATAATTAAGAACTGGTTATTACAGCATTATTTTAATAAATGATAGTCGTTGTCCTGCTGTTGTGTAGAAGCACTGATACCTGGGGATATATATCTCAAACTATTTCCAACACATATACAGTAAATAAGGTTAGCAAAAGCAGCATTCTGTACGGTATATGTCTTTTATTATAAGATTTTTTTGTCAATATTATTTTGCACAAAACTACCTGTATAGTATGTTTCAAAAGTACAGTATCTGTTGCTAGCTTCAATATACCAAGTGCATTTTAAACTGCTAAGTACAGTATAAAGCCTTTCTGCAGCAAATATGACCTGTTTCCCACAGAATAGTTTCATTTGAATCTGTCACAGAGCAGCTTAAAGCAATTTTTTTTGCAGTACAAGTAAAATCACTGAAATGATAGAGTAGAAGATTATTGGAGCCAGACTATTTTCCAGGGAAGTTCTTTTTTTTGTTCTTTACCAGACTACAAAGGAGCTACTGTAAATTGAATGTTTTTTCAATCCTGAAATCTGTTCTAAAATGTTTTAATGAAAGCCCTGTCAGTGGTATCACATTTAGCTAAATGTTCTATTAAAATGTTCTATATTTTTGACAATTTCATGAGCATTTCATGATTATTTAAAGAAACACTCTTACAGTGTTTCTTCGGGGTATATTATTAGTATTTAGGTATTGCTTTTACAATTCTTTTTTTAAATTTAAGTTATTTTAAATCTTAGAAATCTTACGACACCTGTTCTTAAGAGGCAGGGTTTCTCTTCTCTATTGCTTTGCAAATAAATAGAATGAATCTGTATTGCTTG